>PVKZ01001895.1:0-298858 GCA_004027375.1 Macroglossus sobrinus | reverse complement strand
GCCATATTTATTTTACACACCATAGTTTGTCAATCTATGCTTTGCAAACAAAACAACATGTGCTCAGTACCCCTGTCAAAGAGCCACTGACAACAAGATACAGACTCATTTATTTAGGGCTTATTTAAAGAGAGCAAAATCTACTTAACTGTCTATCTGTCTGTATGTCTGTCTATCTACCTATCTACTTCTCATCAATCATCTTTCCATCTCTTTATCTATACTTTATCAACTAAATCACATATTTATCATTTGTCTATCATTTATCATCTATAATTAGCAAAACTCAACTATTTACCACTTACCATGTATCTATCTATCTATCTGTCTATCTAAGACTCGGGCATGGAGAGAAGAAAGGGCGCCAAGAGCACCATTGGCCTTGGCTCATGGGAAATAGTATATTACCCTTCAGATATTATTTCATACCTTCTTTAAAGTGTGAGGGGAGTCTGGACATGGAGACTCCAAGAGAATCTCTCATAGATATTAGAAAATACCACCTATTTTGCATTTGGATTTTTGCTTAGAGAGGGGACTTGCTGGTCTACCTTGAACCTGTATGAACAGGAGAAGAGAACTAGTGGAGGGAAAAAAAAATTTCCAAGAGTTAAAGAAAATACCATGGAATGTAATTGGCTATTAGCCAGCATGTCAACACTCCATTTGTCCCTAGGAGCAAGAATTTTGAGGAGTGTTCTTCTGGGGGCAGAAAATAAAGTGAAAAAAATAATAAATAGAATAAAGCCAACTCTCCCTTAGAGAGCTATGCAGTTGGAGACCTTGCAATGACCACCAAGGAAATCATCCTCGCACCCATGAGAGCCAGCGTGACTTGGTTGGTGCCATAGTCCTGATGCCTGACCAGGACTAGTCAGAGAAAAGGTGACTACCAACACAATGAAGACCATAATAGGAATTGTGAAGACCACAATATTTTCTTTCTTACTTTCTTTTTCTTTATTTTTCTTTTTCTTTCTTCTGCAAAAAAAAAAAAAAAATATATATATATATATATATATATATATATATATATATATATATAGTTTTAATTATATATTTTTTCTTTCTCTTTCTTCTTTTCTGCTTTTGTTCACTTATTTGTTTCTTCTCTCTTCCCTTTCTTTCTTCTTTTTTTCTTTCCTTTGTCTTATCTACTGATAGATGTGTACATAAACATTCAACTTAAAGTATTTTCATGAAATCTACTTGTCATTTCTAGGACATAAAGTCTGTTAAAGGAAACAGGAAATATATTATCTGAAATTGGTTTCCTTGAAGCAAACTTAAGAGGATGATTCCAGTTTAAGTGATTTATTAACAATGTGCTTTCAGGGGAAGTCAGTCAGGGAGCAGCAAAAGGAAAGGGGGAAGTAGACTAGAGAAGAGGAAGAGGCTGAGCCAGGGGATTTTCTCAGGCAAAGTCTCCCAAAGGCTAGCGTCAGCCTGAACCTACAGAGAACTATGAGATGAGCATTCTGCCTCTGATAGTTCCAACCCCAGTCAAGGAAGTCTGGGACTGTCATACTTTCAAACCTAGGAGTCACTGGTTAAGGTCTACCCTTGGAGGATGTAAATACCAAGAATTTCTGGCTCTCAGCCCTGGGAAAGAGGGTTCTAGGACCCCACAGGCAGTCCTCCAATGAGAAAACAAATATTGTAAAAATGAGTTCCAAGAAGATCTATACAAAAAATCAACACTATCTGCTACATACATTTACAAATGTATGTATGTTACAGTAAGCAAGTCCTTGGAGGATGCAAGGCCATGGCATACCTTGATTCATTGTAAGTTGTGTCTTACACACACACACACACACACACACACACACACACACACACAAGTATACACAATGTTACTAATAATGAAGTAAAAAAATTGTAAATATTTTTCTCAAATAATTTGTTTAGAATGCAAGGTTATCCCTACAATATTGTCACTCTTACTCGCAATTCCATGTACTTTATTGGGAGAGAGAGTTGGAGGTACAGCTGGGACTCAGAATGACATGTACCTCAAGGACTGCCTTATTTCTATTGCAGTTCATCCTAAGGTGAACTATGGTTCTGGTGGTAGTTATTTTAATTAGAACTGATTTAAAACTTAGAAGTTGCAGTTGTATAATTACTTTGAATTTAAAAAAAATTATCTGTGAATAAATTTAGGTTTATTTCTAAATATGCCTATATAGGAAGGTATGCTGCTTGCTAGAAAAACATGCTGGGAATTATTACTGTAGCAAGCAGCCTAGTATAGAGGTAAGGCACTATATTCTAATGATTAAAAGTTTGCGGTTAAATTGCCTGGCGACAAATCTTGGTTTTGCTAGTAAGAAATTGTTTTTCAGTGAAGAATTTGATTAACTTTTTACACCTAAATACTCTTATCTACAAATTGAAATAAGATTGAAACCTGCTTTATCATGCCATTGGAGATTAAAGGAGGTATGTGTAGAGTGCTTAGATATGGTGCTAGCATATGGTAAGTGTTCCATAAATGTTCATTTTTATTAAGTATATCATTTCAGGAGTTGGAAAGACTTCTGCCTAATTCTATCTCTGTCCTTGGACAGATGAGCTTAAGTTTCTGTCAGGAAAGTGGAGATAATATTACAATGACTAAGTTTCTGTGAGAATTAAATGCATAATATATGAAATACCTAGCAAACCTGAAGTGCATAATAGGGGTGAGTTATCTTTTTTTATTATTATTATTGATTATACAAATATTCTCCACACATGAGGGAGAAATGGTTGTACAACCTCAGCTTGAATGCTTTCACTCATTCAATCTCTTTTGCATACATAAACGGGAAGTCTAGTTTATTCTATGCTTTAGAGAAAAAGACATCAGGGATCATTTAACCTCCACAAAGTTCTAATGTTAGAATAAGTGCTCATAGGTTCAGCAGCATATTAGCAGAATATTTCCTATGCCCTGACTCTTGCAAGGCTTCAATGCAAAGGAAGCCAAAGTATCCACAGAGTATTCCAAACTGTTACTTTTCCTTCAAAATCAGTCTCTTGAATCTGTTCTGTAGATTCTGGCTGGTTGATTCCCAGACTTCATTTTTTGTTCAACAGTCCGAATTTCATTCATTGGACTGAGATGAGGTTGGGGTTGGACAATTGGATATCTCCTTTTAAAAATGTCTAATTTGGGGTGAATGTTGTTGCTTAGAATATAAGTATGAAAAAAGTCATTTGTTTTACTCTCAACTGCATTAAGGACTTAGAACAAAACATTACACAGTAAGCACATTCAAGATCTCTATTTGAATTGTAGCTGCAGCCCCATAAAAGAATAGATGCCTTTTAAGTTAATGTCTTTGAGCAATAGTGTGGCAGGCACCAGAGTGAAGGTATGCATTCTGGTTTATTCCCATCTTCCTAAAGAGCCATGTTCATTGCAGTATTATTTACAAAAGCCAAGATGTGGAAACAACCAAATCTTCATTGACAGGAAAATGTAGTATATACATACAATGGATTTATTCAGCCTTAAAAAAAGAAAGAAATCTGTATTATGAAACACTATGGATTGCATTTATATGAAATGTCTAAAATAGTCTAATATGTAGAAGCAGACAAAGGCCATGAAAGCAAACACAAACATATGAGATGATATCAAACTAAAAAGTTTCTATATAGCAAAGAAAACCATCAACAAAATAAAAAGGCAACATATGATATGGGAGAAAATCTTTGCAAACCACATATCCCAAGATGGATTAATATCCAAAATATATAAGAAATGCATTTGACTCAATAGTCAAAAAATAAATAAATAAATAACTCAATTTAAAAATTGTCTTTCAGGTAAAGGACCTAAATAGACATTTTTTCACAAAAGATACACAAGCAGCAAAGAGATACATAAAAAGGCACTCAAAATCATTAATCATCAGGCAAATGCAAATCAAAACCACAATGATTATCTCATACTTGTTAAGATATGCATTATCAAAAAGATAAAAGATAACAAATGCTGGTGAAAATGTTGAGAAAAAGGGAATACTGGTATACTACTGGTGAAAATGTAAATTGGTATAGCCACTCTGGAAAACAGTATAGAGGCTCCTCCAAAAAATTAAAAATAGAACTACCATGATATTCAGTAATGCCACTTCTAGACATATATTCAAAGAAAACAAACCCATAAATTTTAAAGAGATATCTAGACTTCCATTATAGCAGCATTATTTACAATATCCAATGTATAGAAACAACATAAGTGTCTTTCAACAAATAAAAGAATAAAGAAAATGTGGCATACACACACACAATGGGATATTATTCAGACTTAAAAAGAAGGAAATCCTGTCATTTGTGACAACATGGATGAAACTAGAGAGCATTATACTAAGTGAAATAAGCGATACAGAGAGAGAGACAAATATTTCATGGCATCACTTATACATGGATTCCAAAAAAGAAAAGTTGAACTCATAGAAACAGAGTAGAGAAGTAATTGCCCAGGGCTGTGGGTGAGAGAAATAGAGAGAGTTTAGTAAAAGGGTAACTTTAAGTTATAATTAAAATAAAGTCTGAGGATCTAATGTATTACATGGTGAGTATGAAAACTCTGTTTTGTATAACCGAAATTTGCTAGGAGAGTAGAATTTAAATGTTCTGACCCCACTCCCCAAAAGGGGGTAAATATGTGAGGTGATGGATATGTTAATTAACTTGACAGGGGAATCCTTTCACAATGTATACATATATCAAATCATCACGTTGTACACTTTAAATATCTTATGATTTTATTTATCAATTATACCTCAGTGAAGCTGAAAAAAAATAAAGGGAAGGCTAGTGGGTGGGATGGTTTTCAAAGAGACCCAATATTTATTAAACTTTTGTTAGAAAAGTTATGAATGGGAGATTGGTTATTTACAGACTACAAGCCCTGGCCTCTGCCAATAAGGGGCTACCAGGTTAAGGCATATGATTTTAAAACCAGAATGTAAATGACATAGGATAAGGTAACAACAAAAACAGCACACGACCTTTAACTAAGCACACCGTACTGTACACCCCTCCAGCACCTGGCCCTGTGCTAGGCTCTGGGGAAAGGCAAGGACTCTGTTCTCTTCAGAACACACTTTCTGGGGCAGACCAATAGAATACACCAGATAAACAAGATACAGTCCACTGAGGGTTCACATTGTTCATTTTGAACTCAGTGGACATAAGCCAGTCTAGCCCTTGATGTCTTGCGAAAAAATGCACCAGCTGGAACTTGAAGATGGCATAAGTAAGGTGGTGACAAGGGATGAAGCATACTGTTCACCTGGAGAAAAGGTAAGAAAAGCATAGAAGTAAAAAATGATGACAAAGGTCCCCAGGGGCCTTCCTGGTATCCACAGAGGAGTGTGGGAAAAGGGCAGAGGCAGAGAGATTGGATGACTGACTCTGGAGCTGACAACGAACTTTGGCATGGTCCTTTAGGACTTAGAGAGGCTTGAATAGGCCTGACTATCTCAGTCAGGATTCTTCCAGCAGCAGGTGACCTTAAACTTAGCCCCAAAAGAACGTATTGGATCTTGTAACTGAATGATCTGACATTCTTTCACCCTTTCAACTCCTGGTTCAGTCACATACCAACATTCAAAGGTAAATCACATGTTAAAGATAGCTACATATATTAATTGATATTCTTCCCTTTTCCCAGCATTGACCAGTCTCTTCATTTTTTATTTCTATGATAAGAACCAGGAGATGTGACTGGTGTGACTTAAAATTTCAAGGCTGCCTTGTCTAAACAAACAAACAACTCTCATAAATGGAAATTTCCAATCCTATCCTAAAGTAAAGTGCCTTTATACAGCCCCAAACTGTTTCAACAAGCAACAGACACAGCCTCAAAATTATTTCTTGCTTCCATCACTAAATTGCAATCTTAGTCTGAACAGAGACAAAAAAAAAAATGTGTCTGTCTCCAGAATAATTTTTGTAATTGTGTTTCCACAGCCATCTGTCTTTGTTTTTGTTTTTTCCTCACAGTCCCTTTGCCAACTGCTGTTTTAAGGCAAGTAGTGGTATTACAGGGCATTCGGCGTTGGAAAGGATTTGGGAGACATTGTCACTTACAGAGGAGGAAACTACAATCCAGGCGGAATAAAAATTTACCTTGAACAGAGACATAATTATTAACAATACAACTGCTATGAGACATCAAGGTCTTAGAATGTCCATTCTCCCATCCATGTGGGCCCATATTGTTTTAGTTGACTGGCACAAATTAACCTTTACCTTGCTGGTGTGGCATTTTACACCACTCCTCAATAACTCTTAATGAGCACTACAGGCACAAAGCTTCTAGATCCTTATTGTATTCCCGGACATTTAGCTTTCTCCCTCTCATCTTTCCTTGCATCATAACTGATAAACCCAGAAATCACATCATGCCTTCTCTTCAAGAAATCACACAGGCTAATCTACTGAAAAGCACCCTGGGCATCCCCTCAAATGGAAGCAGTCTCTTTTCCTACTTTTGTCCTTTTATTTTACCCTCCTTGAAGCTACTCCTGTACTCTCTGTCTCTTGGTGTCTACCTTTCTCAAAACTGGCTACAGTCACAGTATTTCAGCATCTTTCACATCATCACTGACTTTGAACACAAGCAAATAAATTATTTTCAGTTTAAGAAAACAGAGAGTGATCATGAGAAAGCATTAAATTCCAGAACCTTACAAAGTTCTCCCAAGCCCTGTTGCCAATTAAATGGAAGCCTGTTAGATTCCAGATCTCTTTTATCCTGAGACTGGAGTTTCTCAAAGCCATCCTGATTTTTCTTACTCTTTGCATTATGAACAGGCACACACACTTCTACTCCTAGAAACCTCTTCTTTGAATAGATAGGAATAAAGAAGAAATTGGGGCGAAGAAACAGGATGCCACTATTAACACACATTTTAATAATCGCAGCAGGTACAGACGCTGTGCCTTTAGATATTTTTTTCATTCTCTTCTAGAGGAAACTAGTGCTTTTAGCTTCCTACAGTAGCATTTTATGAAATATTCAAATTTTAAAATGGAGAAATGGAGCATATTACACTTCCTCTTGGAAATTTAAAGAAGATATAACAGTCTAAGCTTTGAACAGTTCTGCCACAAACTCGTTTAACTTTGCTTGAACTATTGTTTACTAACTCTATTTAACTGATGCCAGAATCTCTAGAATATAGGATATTACTGCCTATTAACATCCTACTTGAACCATATATTCCTGGAAACATTTCTCTAATACAAGGGCAGTACTGAGTTGCTGTAAATGTTTGTTTACTATTATCCCATATACTTTACCTGCTCCTTCAGAAAATAACTTATCCTCCTGAAATGTTTAGTTTCATTTGATCTATATTTTCTATATACTCGGCATTATGCTCAGATAGGTTTTTTTATTTCTGTTAAATAGACAAATAAATTTGGATTAAACCATGTATTGGTTAGGGAATTTTTGCTATAAGAGGAATCTCAACTCATAATGGTCTAAGCAATTAAGATATTTTGCTCTATGAAACAAGAAATCTTGAGGCAGAATGACCTTAGACTGATTGATTCATCAGCTCGATGGCATCATCAACAACCTGGAATCTTTCCATCTTTTTATTATCCCACATTCAGCATTGCCACTTTGGCAAGACTAGCTGACCTCGAAGTCACAAGTATGCCATGCAAATATAAAAATGTATAGCAACACACACACACACACACACACACACACACACACACACAGAGAGAGAGAGAGAGAGAGAGAAAGAGAGAGTGTCTTTCTTTGGATTCTTTTCAAAAGTAAAGATTTTTTTTTTCTATAAGCCCTTATCATATAAAAAAAATAAAAAAAGAAATCAGACCCTCCATAATCAGCTTGATAGTTGGAGAAACAAAGTTAAAATGTCAACAAAATAATTGATTCTTAATTTCCTACTGGACTAACTGTAACCCTTTCAATATACTTATAATCACATTTATTCAAATATTATTTTCAAAGTGTTCTTAACAGAACCACAAAGCTGCCCTCACCTCTCCTACCATGGTTTTCTTCTTTCTCCCACCAATGTCACAAAGCCCCTTCTTCAAACTGGCCACAGGCAATTCTTAGACAAAGTCTTAGTTTGTACTAGTGTATAAAAGAAAGTCTATAATTATTATGTCTTAAATAGGGCTTGGTAGAAACCCAGCTACTGGCTGGTTTATCATTTCCTTTCCTCCTTTCCACAATTAATTCTTAGTAAACAGTAGGTTTAATTCTAAATTTCTAGTTTGTAGTCCACAACATTAGCTGAATCCTTTTAATGTCTCATTAGACAGACCTGCATACTGGGACTGTGGCGATCCAATTGCTGTGGAAGGAATGACCTCAGGAATGGGTTTAGTATTGCCCATAGAAATGGGAGTAGAGTCAGTTCTCCTTCCCTTTTCTGTGTAAGTCATGGAGCACAAACAGAACTGAGACTGTATCAAGAAGAAAGAAATGAGGAGAGGCTGTTTGGTAGGCATCTGGTAATTCTTGCTATATGATCTTAGTATCTGAGTATTAAAAACACAAAATTAGTTGGCTTCTTGAAGATGCATGGCCATACCCTCCCATCTATACTAATGTGTACCACCTTAAACTTAAACTGAGTACTTAGGTATTGAAGGAGCAGTCTTATTCTTCTAGGGCCCTAACAGCAAGATAAACTTGAAGAACTGCTAACCTTTAGAATACCACTAAAAATTCCTGGTGCATACTCATATTGTCATTCCTTCAGAGTTTAAATAATATCAGCCTTAATTGTGCACATATGAAAAACAGCATAGCCATAAATAAGAGTTACTTCAGGGGAAAATATCCCAACACAAATACTGGTAGCTTTAAATGTATATTTAAAAAAAAAAGAAAAAGAAAAGTGACCCAGACACGGGTCATTTTTTCCCCGGTTCAATCCAAGTAGATTGAAATTTATTGGCACAGCTCACAAACCTAAAAGATTTTTAGTCTTAAAAACATGAAAGCCCTAGATGGTTTTATTGGCTCAGACATCTTTCTATGATTGTATTTTGTCAGAGCAGTCACCTAAGAGTATAACTAACACCCATTTAAATTTGTCCCTTCTAAATGTGTCCAAAAATGATAGCATCAAAGAGAAGAATAAGTCAATAATAAGTTGGTGTTTTATTATAAAATACAAAATGATCCACATAGTTATAAAATTTCTGGGCCAGAAATAACTTACATGGCTTAACTTGATCCCCAAAAAAAAAAATTATTGGGTGAAAGATGGTTTAGAGATGATCCAGACATTCACTAGCTTCTAAATACTTTCACATAGAGAAACAGAAAATCTATACACGTTCATCATTTCTCCAAGTCCACCTGGCCATCTAAAGCTGTCAGTCTAAAAACCAAAAGGGAGTGTGCTATTGATAGCAGGAAATTAAAGTTTTTGTGGGCTTTGCACCTTTTTCAGAGACATCTGCTTATAGTCATCCTTATGGTCTCACTATTTCCATAGTTTTACAACAACTATTTTCAATGTGGGGGCCAAAGCATATTTTCTTCCTTCTTGCCAATTTCTATTTTTTGGAGTTAAGAGCTCTGGGGTAATGTGAAATAGAGCTCAGCAAGATAAGAAGTCATAGTCAAAACTGGAAAACAGGGTTCATTTGCTTCCTTCAGGAAATCCATTCTGTTTCTCTTCTCTATTTCTCCTTTCACTTTCGGTGAAAGCCAGTTTTGTCCTCTTAACAAAATTTCTTCTGAGGGAGGAAGCACTTATATATGTAAATATATACACAGTGTGTGTGTGTGTGTGTGTGTGTGTGTGTGTGTGTGTGTGTGTGTGTATAATTATATCAGTCATTTACACCCTGGTTTTAATGAATGTTTGCATTTAAAAAAAATTTATATATAATTATACATTGAAAGGCTTTGCAATCTCTGTAAAAAATGTAATTCAAATATCTCTGGAATTCTCCAATTTTGAGATATAGGGCAAGCCACATTAATTGTTATAGCACAAATTTCACATGTCTTATCTCCATCTGCTAACCAGGACCTTTAATCTCTTGCCAATTCTTCTCCATTTGCCCAATCATCACTAATGGGTTTCTCCTTGTGTCCATGAATGACCCCATCAGACATAGTCACCACTGGACCTTGTAGGGTTTTCCACATTCCCCCTGTCCTGTTCTAGTACTTCCTGGTCAGTATACATTCCTCCTTGGACTTTGACATTCCTAACCTCTGTCATGGCACATGTGGCCCACTGAAAGTATGTCAATACTATGCTGAAACTATACTACCAATGGTCCCAAATTTTTCCATCTTTGAGGTGCTTCCAGTGTGTTAGCATTTGGTCAAAGGAAAATGGTTGCCTGTCATTGAGACACACTATTTCATCCAGGAATCCTAGATGTAATACTTATATTGCCCTTGTTTCTCTTTTTCTTGTGTACCCACTTATCAATTTTCCTCCAGTTTCTTTAGTTAAAATAAAGGAAAAGAGCCCCAATTTAGTCAATTCTTGCAGTTAGTCCTTTGAGGGAGTGCCTTATGTCCTTGGGGCATCCTGTAAGAAGACAGGTGTAAAACATATAAAAATAATTGTAATTAAAGGTTTAATGTGTGGTTTCAGAACAGATGTGTAAGTTTGTGGCACAGACGAGAAAATGATTACTTTTGGCTAACTGGGATGAAGAGACTTGAAAGATAGAAGTTTAAAAAATGAAGAGAAGTGGAACAACAGCCCATGGGGCATGGTCTAGAGCAGATGGCATGAATAAATGAGCAGAAGTGGGAGGTGCAGTGTGTGCAGGGCACATCGAGCCCTCTAATTTGGTGTCTGGGAGCTCACTGAAGGAAATACAACTGAAGAAGCTGAGCTTTCTATGACAATCATAGTCACGCAGTGTGTCCTATGCCCTCAGCTCAATGGCATTCAAATTTGATGGTTCAGATCCAAAAATCTTTAAAACAGAAAAACTGATTCTCATGTGTGCTTATTTATATTGGAAAAAATGTAATCATCAGAAGCTGCCCAGAATAGGTTCCTGGTGATTTTTGAGATACTTGAGCATATAGATTGTGTTCTCATTTACTCTTTTGATAGAAAGTTATTACTTTGAAAATGAGAGTAGGATATAAGTAATGTATAGCACAGTGTTTTACAAATGATAGGTACTCAATGAATATTCAGAAAAGAAAAAAAGAAATTGTCATAAAAAGAAAAAACTTTGTTTAACATGACCATATCTTGCAAAACTGTTTTTCAAGCTGTGCTCTGCAGGGAGTGTGGAGTTATAGAGTTGTCACCTAGGTGAGGCCTCCTTCTCCCACCACCCACATGCATCCTATAACTTGCAGACCTTAGCTTTAATATATTTTATATATAAGAGCTCTGGACAAGATTTCCTTTCAGGGAAATAAAAACCCCAGAGTTTAAAACTTTTGAAAATTATATTTTTGCAATAATTGAATTTGGTCCTCAGAAAAAAAGTGTCCAAAGAACACTTTAAAAATTCTGAAGAAATGTGATTCAGGAGTTTTGTTAATTTGATTGAAAAAGCTTTAAAGTAATATTTTCATAGATATTATGGTGAGCAATAAGAATGTTATAGAAATAAAGATGATTATACAGGAGATTTGTAGTATCAGAAAATAAAAAATATTCTTTTTTTTCTAGTTTTTATAAGCTACCATTAAGTAAATATTTTAAATAATTTAAAATTAAATTTTAGATACTAACAAGTAAATGCCATCTTATGTAACTCTGATACTTTGTAGTAGACATTCATGATTAGGAATGCAGAATGGGAGAAAATCGTTTTTAGACAGAAACTGATCTAATAATGAGGGGATACTCAATAGTACTATACATCAAATGCTATTCTTAAGAAAATCTCTAAACTTGAGGATGGCAAACCATGTACAGAATATCTTAGGAAAATATACTATAGACAGTCAGCCAGGTATCAATGCCCTTTTTGGGATGGTTAGAAAGGATATAAGAATACATGTGAGCAAGGAGAAGGAAGAAACCTAGGAAAAGGCTAAAGTATACAATGGGAGATGTTCAATAAAGGTAAGAACCAGATAGAAATAACAACTATATTAAGATTAGCATAGCCTATGGGAAAATATTTGGAATAAGACATAACCACAATATAAGTTGGAGTGTTAAGTAAAAATTAATATAGAATGGAAGAAGGACTATCTTGGTGAAGGCTTAGCCAACTGGGGGATTGGTTAAGTGTCATTATTGTGGAAATTTAAAGCATAAATTTTAAATAAATTTACTATAGTTATCAAAATTTAAGCAATAATTTTGATGATTTATAATGATGATGATAGTTAATGCAAAACAAACATTTGTAAACTTGTTATAATGAAATATGATTATGTTTTATCAATTAGAATTTTTTATTTGGAACATGCTTATTGCTATTCACCTTTCAAGTAATATAATAAGATATATAATAATTATGTCATTCCTGTGGCCTGAGAAGGTGAGTGATACTCATCTTCTCTCTTTATGTAAAATAACAAATAAGAACAAATAAGTGCCACTTCTGCATGATACTTGTTATTGAGGATCTTTAGGCAACACTTATCAGGTGGATTGAAAAAGAAAAGAGTAAGAAAATAAATTCCACCCATGATAATTAACCTAACGTTGTTATCAGGCTGCATTAATATTAGAAGCTTTATCAACAGCCTGGAACATTTGGCTGATACTGTAAAAGTGATCCACATCATCATACTTGAGAACTTAAATCACTTCACCAAGAAGCTTTGCCAAGATAGAGGAGCAGAATATGGAGTTCTTTAATATGATATAGAAGAAAGGGTTTTTAACACAAGCTTGATTAACTTTGGATAGAGCCCCTAACCCCCACTCAGCCATCACATTTTTTACTTGATAGAAGAAATCTATTTATAGAAATATTTGGCACAGAGGATGCCATTCTGAATTGCCTCACCTGACAAATATTTTTGGCTACAGGAATTATGTAAAACTTTCCATAAGGCACTGTAGTCAACATTATAGATACCGTTTTATAACTATAAGACATTTTGGCCAGACATTCTGGGACAAAAGATTGGAGAAAATAAACTCTGAAAACTCACTTTTGTTAGAGGAAGTGAATTTGTAGGCTGAAATCAAAAGCAAAAAAGCCCTGTCAAATTTTAAGCAAACCAAAATCTATAGACTCCTGGAAACACCACAGAATTTTTTTAGATTACTTCTCAGGTGACCTGAAAAAGAGATTTGTATTTATAATCCTTACTTTGCTGACTTGCAGGCTAATGAAAGTTCACCTCCTTGACTTGAGAGCAAAGGACATGACATGATGTAATTCTCCCTGAAGATCTTGGAAATTCTGATGCTCCTTGCAGCAAATCTATTCTCATCTAGCAAAACCAGTCATGGGAGTTCTGATTACATTTGTTTTGCTATTACAGACATTTGTCAGTCAAAGTTTCTGACATTTGTCAGTCAAAGTTTCCAGTATTTGCAGGCACAAAAATAAAAACCTTAAAATTGATTAATAAGATGATTTTCACAGAGCCATGTAAATTCATTCCAATATTTACTTCTTCTTTAGTCAAAAATTATCTGTGTTCTCATTGAAATTTAAAACAAGCATGAATTAAAGTTTATATTTCAGTTTTATACACAATTTATATTGCTATATTTTTTAAAGAAAGTAAATTTTTCACATTAAAGTTAAGAATGAGTTGTTTTTTAAAAAATTGTTTTATATGAAGAAAATGGATATCTAATGCAGTAAAAAGCATGATAGTGTGTGTGTGTCCATGTGCATGTATTTCTAGAGAGGAAATAAATAACTCTCATAAGATTCTCAGAGATTCATGAGCCAAAAAGGTCAAGACTACTAATAAGGAGTTAGTTCACAATCATGTCCTTCATTCTATTCTATCTTGTAATAAATATTAGGTTGAACTATATATAGCTACCAATGTATAACCATTTTGACCTACAAAAACACCAATTTTACAAGGCTCATTCTAATATCTTAGATAAATTTGTAGAAAGCATGAAAAATTAAGAATAATATGTTGGACCCAGAATCAAGTTTGAAAGAAATCTGAGCATTCTCAGATATGAGATAGAAAGTTATTACAATGAAAGATAACAAAGGTAAACGTAAATCTGGATAAACAAAATTTTTCAAGTATAAGATAGCAGAGATATTTCACCATGGAGATAAAAGAAAATTCAAAGACTTAAATGACAAGTTCAACATAAGATAACATGGTATGGCTGCTAATGATTGCTAAAGCAATCTTAGCATGAGGAGAATCATAGACGTTCACTGAGTACTCTCTCGATTTAAGCCTTTGTCTTAGGTATTTTTAGATTTACTTTCTCATTTAACTTTTACAACACTTTGAAGTATCAATGGCTCCATTTTACAGGTAGAGGAATTGAGCCTCAAAAAAGCTATGTAACTTGTACCTCACCATAGCTAGTAAGTTTCAGTGCTGGAAAATGTAATAACCATAGTTATTAATAATAATCATCACTAAAATTATCTAGCTCCCCTTGCAAACCAGAATCTATGAAAAGCATGTTACCTACATTATTTCATTTAATATATTAATATTTATAACAATTTATTAGGTAAGTGTTATTATTCCCATTTTACAAATGAAGAAACTGAGATTCAGAGATCTCATCTAGCTTGATAGAGGTCTTCATAATCCAGCATCAGACACAAAGTCAACAATCAGAGAGAGTGTTTAATCAGTTCCATGACTGAGAAAGGTAAAATTCCTTACTTTATATATATCTCCACATGGTTCTTCTCTGATCAAACTGTGACTGATATACATGTATAATCTTATCCATGTTTATGTTTATGTTTATATAAAGCTCTGGGAGATTATATATTAAAATGTATATCAGTGGTTATATGAGAATAGAATTTGCATAATTTTTTTACTTTTGTTTGCTCATATGTATACTTTAAATTTTTAACAGTCAACAAATATTACTTGAGGCCTAATGACTTTTGTAAGGAGATCATTTTTAATCCTCCTTATTTCTGAGTCCATTTATTAGAAAATAAAATCAGTCTAACTGGCCCTACCACTAAGGTGGTACCACAAATGCATGCAAGTTCCCCACTCTCAGAAAAGCCAGTAGAGTATGTGGGAAAGGGTGATAAAAGCTAAATTTTGTACTTAAAAAAATCAAATTAATGGAGCCAGAATAGTTATCTGCCTCGTAAATGTATGAGTCCAGCTGTACCATTTCTTTCTGCAAATGGGTAAGGGTGGGCAGAGGAAAAATCATACTGCTGCCAAGATGCCTTAATGAACAGGAGCCCAAACTTAAGAGTGCCTGATCTTGCTCTGCAAGGCCAGGTCACACCACAGAGGCTCAGTGTGTGAACTGCGGGAAGTTACCTAGAGCAGTTAAAAGTAGAGAGAGATGAGAGAGGCAAGTTGCAGTGACATCTTCAAGGTCATAAACCTGAGGTTAGTGCCTCAAAGCAAACTAAAAGAGGAAGTAAGAATGAGAGAGAATCAGGTAAGAAATTCAGAGAGAACAAGTAGGAAAAGTAGGAAATTAGCTACAGGCAAGAAATGGGCTGAATAGGCAGGTCAAGTGAGCAAGTTGGGGTGAGGCAGGAGAAATGGAGAGAGGATAAGCAGCAAAGAAAAGTGTGGGGAACAGAGGGTTTGACCTCTCATCACACTTTCTTTCCTGACTCAAATAAAAAAAACTACCTCTTTTTTGTGTTTCTCTCTTTCATCATTTCTTTTCATCTCTCACCTTTCTGGCTTTCTCTCACCTGTGTTGTATCAAATTAAAATACATTTTGTTCCATGAAGCCTTAAAATGACATAAGTAGGGAGAGAAAGAGAGTATAGAAAGAGAGAAAGAGAAGGAATTGGAGGTTAAGGAGCTGTATCGTATGATGCTAATGAATTAAAAATTTGCAAAAAAATCCTTATGCATAACACATAGAAACTTAGTGTAGGACTTGGGGAACCCCTGAATATCAGTTTGATTCATTGCTCTTTGTTTGGCTGGGATTTCATCACATATGTTGTCAGAGTAGTCTGGCCTGAGGGTTGGACATATTCAGGAGTATAATATAGGCTTAAATCTCTTGGCAAAACATGTTAGAATGCTATGTATATGTCTATTTTATATATATGTATATATACATGTATGTATAATGTTACATATATGTATGTGTGTGTATATATATATATATATACATATGATTTTTAAAATAAGATTATTATTTAAGGCAGAGGTCAGCAAACTACAGCCCAAGGGCCAAATCCAATACTCTGTTTTGATACAGCCAGTTTTTATCATTCTAAATGGCTTAAAGAAAAATCAAAAGAAGTATAATATTTTGTGGCAAATAAAAATAACATAAAATGCAAATTTCGGAGTCCAAAAATAAAGTTTTATTGGAAGAGGCACACCATTCCAGGTACTTCTAAAGTTCTGTATGTCACTGTCTCAATGTCTCCATTTAGACTGCCTACTGTCTCTTATCTATTCTAGGGCTGTTTCAAATAAAGAATCTGTGGGTGTGTTAGGCTACTTGTTTACTTCTTGAAGGTTTTTTGTTTTATTTTGTTTTGGTTAGTTTTTTGCCCATAAACAACAGACCCAGATTATCATCCTGGTGTTATTGTCTCTTGGTAAAATAAATTTTGTAAGTAAATTTGAGTGAGTAATGAATGAGTTTAAATGCCAAGTACATCCTATTTTTTCTTCTCATGTTTACTCATATTTTAAGAAGCTGAGACATCAACAAACCAAAGGGAAAACCATCTTCTTTAGATAAACACCCAAGACAGTAATAAAATTAAGTCTTAATTATTCAACTCATGAACTAGATTTTTGAATGATAAAGGTCCTTTCTGAATATTAAACAAAACTTTATGCTAAATGAAAATACATGACAGCCCTCACAAAGACCTCGGGAGCTACATGTTTAGTATGGCAGAAGACATTATCAAGTAAATAAGCTGCAATTTCAACACAGTTTCTGCAAAATTTTCAAAAACAGAAGATAATTAACTCTGAAAATATGTAGGTTAATTGTATGATTTTCCCATAGTAAAAAATATAGAACGGAGATTTCAGAAATCATGAAAATAATGAACACTTAAAAATAATAGTCTTTTCAGAAACTTAACTGAATATTTCATTAAAACTCACTTTTTGAGTTACATGGGGAATCTTACTAACTTAGCACTTAAGTTCAACTAGAGAAATATTTAAGTAATAGTTCTTTCTTTTTTGAGATGGTAAAGATTCAGCACTGATTACAGCATTTGTGTAGATGAGATTATTGTTTCTATAAACAAAGCATGATGTTGCTCCCGAAAAACAAAAGCCAAGATAATTTTTCTCTCAATGCATTTGTTTTCTAATTGATTGCTTTTTGGCATTCATCTATTAGAACATTTAGATACGTGAAATAGTAACTCTATTAAGCAATGTCAAAATAATCAGAATTATAAAAATTGTAAATAAAGCTAAAGTGGAAGTTTCAAATGCTATGTTTCACTCATATAGCGACCCACAATCCTGCTAGAAGGTGAGTTATCCCATTAACCATCAACTTTCCAATCAGAGATTTGAGAGTAACCTTTTGTAATTGGTACAATATTTAAAAGTAACTGGTAACTATATAATTTATAAAAGTCTCCACTCATTATGACAAAGCTACTCAGGGGAGTCATGGAATACATATAATGTAATGTAACATAAAAGTCTGATTATATAAATTGGTCAGCCACATCTCTGCTATTGCCATTTGCGGAACAAAAAGTAATGGTTCAGTTCAGACTAAAACTCATCACTTACAGCATGCTAACATCTTACACTGCTGGTTCAGGGCTTTTTAAAAGAACTAGTCGATGATGTGAGATGCAGTAGAAAAGTGACATCCCCAGACCCTTACTCAGAATCAGTGCAAAACAAATTAAGTTTCAACCCATTAAAAAGAAGAGTGCCCCTACAATAGGGTCGATGCCATGAATTAAGAGCGAATGGAAATGGACAGAAAGGATGTTGCTGTAATTTGAGAGGCCCACTGATGGCCTCCTCACTCAATTACTAACTCTACACAGGAAGTGTGGTGGTGATAATGTCTAATTTTACGTAGAAAGTATTGTTGCTATTAGCCCAGCTACTTGCTTTACAGAACTCAAATTGTGAAGTGTCAATTATATGGATATTTTCAAATTTGGCACATGCTGTAACTTCTGTATTTAAAAATACATATTTAAACTCTATCACAAACTTATGTTATTTATGATTGTTTGAACTACCAGAAGATGTCCACAATGATATAAAATAATTCTTAAAACTTTAAACTTAAATCGGGGAACAATTATTCCTTATCCTTTTGCAAGCTGCCATTTAAGCCTACCTGCTTTATAAATCAAGTAGATTAAGTTATCAGTGTAATGTATATAATTATAAAGTATTATTTTAATTGGTTTTATTATTTAGGTATGGTAAGCCTAGCAGACCAAGAGATGCCTTGAAAACATAGTTTGTTGATTGCAGGTCCCAAATGAAGGGAGAATGTAACACCATAGGAGGCACACTAGAAACAACAGGGTCAGTCAGCAGGCAGAGAGAAAGGGATAAGCAGTCTTGGTATTGGCTAGTTTGAATTAGTAGCCCCTGGGGCATAGAGGGTATTCTTAGTTGTCTGATATCTGTCTCTGGGATAATTAGGTTAAGTGGATAAGGGCCCAGAATATGAGAACCTGATAAAGAGATGAGTTGGGAGTGTGAGCTCTAGATTGGTTGGTTTGCATTTGAAGAGCATACTCACTAGCTTTTCTGTATCTATATTTAGGAATATCTTTATTAGGAAATAGCTAACCCTGGGAGAGGCAGCCCCTCCAGAGCTATCAAGGTCCCTGATGTCAAAGCATCAGGATACAAAAAATAAAAGACATCTATTAATACAAGCATTTACCCATCTTTACTGCCAAATGTTAAACGCATTTCTTTTTACTATGAAAAATGGCTTTGATTTCTATTATTACTGATAAGAGTGAGACAATCCAGTTCAAACTTTTTCATATTACCTTTCTCTTCTGGAAACTCTTTTTGTATCTCCTATCATTTTTATCTCATGTCTCCTAACTCAGAAGAAGAATCATCTCTACTGTAATTGTGAATATTGGTCTTCATCTTACTGCTTTAATGCCAGTTCTAAAGCAATTTTTCATGAATAATGGATAATTCTCTTCTTTCATGTATATTTTAATTTTTTTATTTTTTTCATTTCTATAGCGCCATCCTTTTCACTTACAATATATTAAAATTTTATCTACCTAAAATCTTTTTTCTCTATAGGGTTAGCCCATCAAGCAATCACCATAGCACTCTTTTCTTTTATTGTCAAGATTCTTGAAAATTTGTATATATCTATGGCATCTGAGTCTTTGATTTTACTCCTTAAACTCTTACAGTTTGGCTTCTATTCCACATAGATACTTCTTTCATTGTGATCAAATCCAGCAAAGTTTTCTAAACCTTTAAATCTTATTTGTCTGCAGGATTCAAGGCTATTGGACTTTTGCTTAAGCTGTCCATTCCTCTTAAATATTGTGGCATCAAATGATCTAGATTAAACTGTTAGGTAACTTTCAGTTTCTTCTCATGGCTTCTCTAAAATTCTACTTTTCTTATAGAAAAAAAAAATCTGTTTTTCAAGTCTTTAATCTCACTGTTAGCCACCTATTAGACATTTGCTCCTGGATTTCTCCTCACAGCCTTGAAATCAATCTGTCCCATTCTGGTTTCAGCATCCTCTCATCTCAATTTGTACTTTATCCTGGCTCAAAATATTAGAATTATCTTTGCATCCTTTACTTCTTTTGTTTTCTACATTATATCATTTGGCAAATCTTGCCTACTCTGTCTCAATGAGCATTTTCACATTTTACTTCCTCCTTTCCCTAATCAAGTCAGCATCTTTATTTAAGTTATTATTTAGTCACATAATCTCCTAATTTGCCTCTGTCTACAGTTTATCTTCCTTTAGTAATAGTCTATAAGGAATATTTTAAGTGCCTGGCATGCACACAGCCTCATCATTTGCAATTTTCAGTTCCCTACAAGGGTTCTTTTATTCTATAACCCTATCTCTAGTAAATAGTCTTTACAAAAACAAACAAATAAACAAACAAACTTCTAACTCAAAGACTAATTATATAGGAAAGATTATCAATGAAAATGATAACACTAAAAGTTGTAGTGCTCTTCTAAATCCTCTGGTCATTGAATAATTCATGTATGTAACCTTTACTTCCTGTTCCCTCCATGCATACTTGTGATAGCAAGTAATATAACAGTGGCAGCAACCAACTCCTGGATTTTCATTCTGAATTCAGTTCAGAAAAAAAAAAAAAAAAAAAAAAGCAGACAGCCTCACTCCTTATATCCTTCAGATACACCAGAGCCTCCTATAAACTCTTTTGTTAATCTCGGCAATAAGATGTGATCACTTATTTGATCCACCCTAGACTTTGTGTATACCATTTTATGGACTTTTTCTTACTCTACCCCTATTATCTGATCTTCTTTTTGGATATTAAGCAAGTCAAGGTTAGAGATTCTGATATCACATCTTTGTATTTTTTTGTCATTTTCTGGAACCATGCCTTGGACAGAGTAGCTGCTCATTAATTATTTGCTAAATAAATGGTCTTAAATTTCCCGAAAATGTGTCTAAATAATATACAATCTGATGAAGTGTTCATTGTATTAATAAAAAATGCTATGAGAAAAGCAAGATGATACTACAATCCATAAAATAGATAACCAGTCTCTGGACTACTGGGAACTGGTTAAGCATCTATAAGTGAAGGAAATAGATTCTCTCTCTCTCTCTCTCTCTCTCTCTCTCTCTCTCTCTCTCTCTTACTCTCTCTCTCTCTGTATATATATATTGCTTGATGGTGAAAAGCACTAGCTTTGATGTCATACTTTCTGTTTTCAAATGCCAGCACCATCAATTACTACTTGTGTAACCTCGGGAAAATAATTTTTTAAATGGGAATGATACTAATAGCATCTACCTTATGGGAGTGGGTGAGGATAAATTGAGTTAATTGCATATATAAAGCATTTGAAAGATATTACACATTGACATCTGCCTCAAGAACCTGTCACAATCTTCAATGACAGCAGAGAAGTTTGCTTGTTAACTTCTCAAGTTCTCTCTCCGAACTTCCCAGTGTCGAGTTTAGAAAATCATTATATCAGATTCTAAACAGAATGATAAGTCATCAAAGAAAGTTGAAAGATGGTGCAGGGAAGCAGAGCATGAAAGGCAGAGAGAGGTGGGTTCAAATCCACTTCTGTCAGGTTTTTCCACCTCTCAGAACCTCAGTGTCCTCGCATGTAGAATGGGATTGCTGCGAGGATTTGTGACAGAGGCCTGGCCTTTATAGTGTAAATTTTAGGGCCCAGGGAAAGCTCTCTCTTTCTCAGAGTCCTCAACAGAGCAAGACATCCCTCTATCAGAAACTAAGATTGATTCTATAATAACCTGGTCAAAGTTTCCTTTTATACAAAGGTATAAAGAAATTCTATTATCCAGAAAACAGGACACTGTTAGTATAGATACGTTGTTTGTCTCTCTGAACAAGAAACCAAGAAACTGTTTCTTGCTGTCTGCCATAAATGTCTCTTTACCTCTGGTGAAACTACTAGTTATTTACATTCACTTTCCAAATGCATAGCCAAATTCTCATGTTAAAAAAAATTTAATTAAAGAAGGTTCTTACCCATCTATTTTCTTAGAGAAGTATCTAGCAATTCTGTCCAGTCTGAGAAACGCATTATTTTAGCATATAAATATCACTTTTGAAATGTAGAGATTTGAGGGTATATTTTTATGATGCTTCATGACACCCTAACGATGTGTTACTGTTTAGACTTTCTCTGAGAGCCTGTCTATAGTCAGTAGCTGCTTTTCTAATTTATGTGACCTCAATATGACCTTTCACATCTATAAGGCACATACAATTAAAAAAAATACACACGCACGTGTGCGCGCACACATACACACACACACACACATTCATAAACTAACACTGTGGGAAATTAAGCAAACCTGAAGTGACAGGAGTATGCTCTGACTTTCACAACAGTTACTTGAAATTCTGGAGCAGACACAGCATGCTTTCAAAGCTCATCACATTACAGAATTTAAAAGGCCCAGAGTCAGATCTTGACACCCTCTATGGTACATGCTGAGTTCAGCTCTTTGTTAGAGCCATGAGTATTGATTTTGATATCTCCATATTTTTAATGTCATCTTGATTTGGACATATGGGCTCTGGTGGGCTGAAATTGATTAGAACTGATGCTAAGAAAAATTAAGAAAGCAAAATTTATTTTTATTGGCTTTCCACCATCTTTCTACCTGCATTCTTTCTCCAATGCCTGCTGCTCATCTATCAGTTTTCTCAATGATTTCATGATGTTTCGAACCTTCATTAATGCTGGACCAGCCCACTGAAATTAATCCATTGGGTGTGGCCATCTCTTAGCCTTTGTTTAGTGACATTATGATCTATACCACTCATTCTAATGTTAGTGAGTACTTGAATTAGTCAGCTTGAGCTGTTATAACAAGATACCACAGACTAAGTGTCTTAAATAATTGACATTTATTTCTTATTGTTCTGGAGGATAGAAGGTCCAAGATCAAGGCCCCATAGAGCTGGTGTGTGCTGAGGGCACTTCCTTGCTTGTAGATGGGCATCTTCTTACTGTGCCTTCACATGGCACAGAGCAGAAAGAGAGAGAAAGAACGTTTTTTCATGTCTTGTTTATGAGGGCACTAATCCCATTGTGAGGGCTCCATCTTCATGAACTAATTTCCTCCCAAAGGCTTCACCTTTCAATAACCTCACATTGGAGATTAGGTTTTCACTTAAGATTTATGAGATGACACAAACAATTCAGTCCAGAGCAGTACTAACTTGATAAGCTATTTTTCCCTCTTATGAATTAAAATATTTCTCATTTCTCTGCTCCATTGAAAAATTAAACCCATTCAGTTCAAGTATAATTTCTTTAACTCTTTCCTGATTCCTCCTAGGAATAACTAGTTGCTCTTTATTCTGTGCTCCCAAAGTACTTTGTATGGGGATTCTATGTTACCACTTATAAGACTTTATCTTATTATTTTATTTTGTTTTATTATTTTGGGGAGTTGCATTGTTCTCCTTTTTCTCATTAAATGCTGAGATTTTCAAAGGCTGGAATGTCAGATTATTTGTTCTTTTGTTTCCTCTATCTAGCATAAAGTCTGGCACTTAGTAAATAAATACTCATTGCTCAATAAATACTCATTGAATAAATAAGTGATTATAGTAATGTGAATTTGAAGTCCATTCAGGTTTCCCAAGATATCTTGTCTTTGAGAGGTTAAAGAGAAAAAAATCTGGTTTCGGCCCAATAAAAAGATGTTTTGGGCAGATATTTTTTTTTTTTCTGAAAAAAACAATCTGAGGACAACAGCTCACTCATAGTCATAGCCAGTAGTATCATACATATTTTACATTGACATAAACCTTAGAAATGACAGAGCTCATAATTGCAGCTCCCTTTGTTGTGAAGCTGCTCCTCTGGCTAGAGTGATTTCATGTCATTTTTCTCTTTTTGCCAGAGAAAATCTGGCTGTACAATGTCCCCATCTAAGGACTTGGGGTCCCAAGTTCCCTGTGAGTAAACAAGATATTCTTAAAAACAAAGCAAAAGAGATATATTTTATCATAAAATCTATTTATTTGATGAGTCTCTTGTCCTTTTGGAAAATGACAGCCATGAATGATTTCAAAATCTATCCAGCCAGTGGGAAACATATTGGGGGTAAGTGGGCCTTTCTTCTGTGCTTCCCCCAAATCACATCACATTGGCAGCCATTTACACTACTGTGTAGTTTAGGCAATGACAAAAGACATTCCACAGGCTGAAGTTACACTTCAAACATGAATGAGAGGAATCCATGTAAAATGAGATATTCTCATCTTTCATCCAGATGTGATTGCCTCCAGAGTAGGAAGAAACAAAATAATGCACTTCCATCCCTCATCATCAAAATTGCCTTATTTCAGGTCTTAATATGATGAGAAGAGGATGATGAAAGGTATTTGTGGTGCTATTTTACTAGATATTGCATGGAAAATCATGTTAAATAGACATTTTTGCTGTTATTTTTGTGGCAAAATATGGAATCACGAAGCTAAGACCTAAGCTTTTGTGGGAAGCTAGACACATGCTAAATTAGCTATGAAAAACAGATCATGTTGATCTTTGAAACATTTGCTTTGATAGATATATTTATATAGTTTCTAGATATTTCCAGATATAAATATAACATGTTGAAATGTATAATATTTGGGATTTTGGTTAAGAGAACATAATATATGTCAAGCAAAGTAGAAAAACATCCATCTGGTCTTATCAACATACTCTAGTTTATATAAATGCTACCTTTTATTTCCTCTGCTTCTTTTATTTCTCTCCTGTTTCAGATGTATATTTTTTAATTACTTTGTCTGTATGCTGATTCAGTTACCTTTCTTATTATCTAATTCCATAACTTTATAATTTTTTGCATTAAATACTTCTGTTTGAGTTTGTTACATTCCATATTCCAAAGGTCTTTAATTAATTCCTCTAGCTGTACTCTTAATCTCATCCTTTCTTAATTTATCCCAGACTCTGCCATCAGTTTTTTTTTCTCCTCTAGCATCTTCTCCTTAGCCCTAAATAGGAACATAGCAGCAAATGATTGCACACTCCTTAGCCATGCATAGAATTTAGTTCCAATTAGTTTAATTCTCTGAACCTCAGTTTTCTCCTCAATTTAATCTATATTGTTCACTACACCCAGGTAAGCAAAAAATAGAGTAAAAATAACTGATAGAAAGTAGTAATCCTATAACCACATCTTTAACCTGCTTTGTAGAAGCTTCATCTTTTATCAAATACTTCCAAACTCCTTCTACTAGTTGCACTGTGCTCCGAGACCTTTTCTTCCCATCTGTCTCATGGCATACGACCACATAATCCCTTCCTCTTCTAGCCCACCGGACTGGTATCTGTGCTCTCCAAGGACTCTGAAAGTGGAATCTGTGCCAACTTTGCCCACTGTTGCCTTCTGAGAGCTATAAGGTTGCCAATGCCCAAGGCTCAGGAGTAGCCATCTCTGTAGCAAGGCTTCTGCTTGCCAAAGCCAATGATATGAAAGACATCAAAAATTAAGGCACCTCTTTCTCTAATGTTGCTGCCAACAGAGCCAATCTGCTACCACCTGTACTACAGCTCCTCCTACAGGGTTGAGTGATTCCCAATGCTGTTGACAATTTGTTCATCAGTGTCCCATGGAGATTTTAGAGAATTGACTCACTCTAGGTCTTGGCAGGGCTGCATAGGGATTGAACCAGAGACCATGTGACGAACACCGAGCTGTCCTTGGAATATTTCTGTATACTCTATGCAAATCACATTTTGACTCTCTTTTTCTTCAGAAGAGCTCCTCTCATCATACTCATCCTCCTCAAGCACACAGGCCTCTCTCATCATCTAACTTTCCAAACACAATCCTCAAATCTCATTTAGGCTTAAGCTCTGACTCTTGCTACAGTTAAGTTATCAATAATAGTAACAGTCTTGTGGAATTATTTCTAGGATTAAGCAAAAAGTGGCATCTGGGGAAGAGGAAGAGCATTTTCAGGGAAGAAGCAAGTGCCCCAGGACTGGTGTCAGAGAGATGGCACTCCATAATCCTGGCATACAAGGGAACTTTAGGACAGGTGTGTGATACTCTAGTAACTTCGGAAAAAGGGTTTACTCCAAAATAAAATGTTTGTTTGGTACAACTATGCACACCATGCCATCCCTGCTCCATAGACTCCCCCACTAGAACATGACCAAGTTGGAGAGAGAAAGCTGTAATCTAGAAGATCCTTTGAAGATGGGCCCAGAAACATCTCAGTAATAATTCACTTGTAACCACAAAATGGAAGCTTCCCATCCTACAAGAAAAAGGCACAGGAGTAAATTCCCAACTAAAATTACATTTTCTCTTCCTTAGAAAAATGAGAATTTGAAATAGAAATTATGTTGAGTTATCAACTGTATATATTACTCCCTTATAAAAGGAAAGTATTCTCAAAATAGTTTATCTTTGAATCCTCAGTTGCTTCAATGTTTACTAACATCATATTACTTCATTCCCCTCAGTTTATTTAAATTGCTGCCTCAGGGGTCAGTGATGATCAACAAATTGACAAGTCAATATCCTTTCCTCTGTCTCATTCTGGAAGACCTCTTATAGGATATGATGTCACTCTCCCCAGAGTCCCTACCACTTTACCTACCTAAAACATTTCTCTTCCCACTACTACTTTTATCCTTTTTTAACAGTTTGTTAAACTCTGCAGTTTTTGCAAACTGGTACCATTCCTGTCCACATCCTTGACCATTTGTCCATAGTCTCTTCTCATTCTATACTTTCTCCCAGATAATCTTATCTACGATTTGGCTTTAGTTATCACCTTTATCTATGGTTCTCAAAAATTTTAATGCATTCAAATAATTCAGGGGTATTTTTAGAAAGGCAGATTTCTGGGCCCCATCCTTCAGAGAATCTGATTGAGTATGTCTGTAACAAGGCCCAGGAATTTTCATTTTTACAAGCTTCCCAAGACAAGTATATGCTGCAAATGTTCTCAGATCATCTGTTGGGAAATGCTAACCTCTATTGCTTTCGACTTCCAAGTCCAAGAAACCAGTGTCTTAATAAGTTTCCTGCTGTCCAGATCCATACTTCCATTTAGCTACTTAAAATTACCATTCATTAACAAGTAATGCAACAGTTAAAAAAGCAAATTTTATTACTTACGTCCCCAATACAATTTACTTTCTCATTTGTATTTCTTGACTTAAGTCAGAAAAGTGCTATCAGCTCAATCTAGAAACTAGAAATTCTCTCTACTTATCACCTAATGAGTCACCAAGTTCTTTTAATGTTATTTCCAAAGTATTCTTCAAAGTTCACCCCCACAACCTCTGCCTTCTTTTAACATCCATTGTTTTTTCAAGGGAAATGAAAATAGCTCCTTACCTGGCCCCTCTGCTTCCAGTCTCTCTCACCTCCAGTCTTTTTGGCCTCAGCACTTTGTTTTTTTAAAAGCCAGAGCAAAGCATATCAATATAATACTACAGCAAAAAAAAAAAAAAAAAAAAAAAAAAAAAAAAAAAAAAAAAAAAAAAAAAAAAAAAAAAAAAAAAAAAAAAAAAAAAAAAAAAAAAAAAAAAAAAAAAAAAAGAAAAGAAAAAGAAAGAAAGAAAGAAAGAAAGAAAAGAAAAAAAAAAACAAGAAACATTTGATGTTTTCTTGGCTCACGAAATTACTAAAACCCAAATATAACACACAGAATTTTCCCAGTCTGAGTCCAGCCTCAATTCCAAACCCATTCCCTTCAGCCTTCCTGACATATACAACAGCAAGCTCACAACTCCCCCCACCCTTTTCATGCTGCCATACTTTAAGCATCCTTCTCGGTTACCCAAAATGTCCTTTACCCCATGTCTGTATGTTAAACTCTTTTTTAGTCTTTCAAACCACACCTTACACTGAAGTATGTCAGAGTTACATGGTGTCTTAATAAGATTCTCAAATTGTGGATATCATTTACTTATTAATTAACCAAATATTTGTTGAACTTCTATGATATACCAGACACTGAAAATCCAACAAGGAATAAGATTGTGTGTGTGTGTTTGTGTATGTGTGTGTGTGTGTGTGTGTGTGTGTGTGTGTGTCCTATTGTACAGATAGATATGAATGAAAGAAGAGGAGAGTAAGGATGTATTTTGAAGGGAGAATAGCAAAGCTTTGCTTTGGAGTTTTGCTTTGCTAAATTAAAACCAATCAACATTTCTAAGCACAGAGGCTAAAAAACTAAATTCATGGGTATTACTTAGGGTAAGGCCATGTTGTTATAACCAAAATAACAAACAATACTCCAGTGACTTAAAGAAAATTCAAATTTTCTTCTTACTCATATAATTATCCACAAAATTAAATAGACTTTGCTTCATAAAGTTATCCAGGAATTCAGGGCAGAGATATAGCTCCAGACTCTGTCACACTGTTCTCATTCACATGGTTGCAACTGGATCAGATTCCAGCCAACAACAAGGAGAAAAAATGTGAATGAGATATGGTCACTGTTTTAAGTGTATACTACTTCAATTCACATCCTCTATACAAAAATATTGACACAAAGCCATATACAACCGCAAGGAAAATTAGAAAACATAGTCTAGCCATATATTCAAAAGGAAGAAACTATTTTAGGCAACTAACACTGCTTTTCATAAAACATTTCCTAGAGTCCCTTGTAGTAAGATTCCAGACATTTTCTTATTTTAAATATTAATTGGTTTATGAAGGAAAGCAGGGTGAGGAGCATCCATGTTGCTGGTACAGATTATAGCAAAGGCAGCCTGGTTCTGGAACAGACAACTGCTGAAGTGACTTCTTGATTTCACAGGTAGTTTATTCCTTTGGCAAATTTCTGTCAAAGGCAGAGTTATTCTGGAACCAGAATCCATGATGACATATTTCTTATTCTACAATAAAGTTATTGATTATGGCAGAGGCAGCACCTCCTCTCATCCAATTCTATTGCATGGCTTTGGAAATTCTTCCTGGAATCTCAACACAGTTTTTCTTGAGCCCTTGCAGTGGTCCTGTAAGTCACATAATACTGTGTAATAGCTTCCTGTCTGCTTAAGTAGGGTGGATTCTATTCTCAGCAGCTGCACTCTGAGTAGTACACCTGCTATATCTCCAAAGGTCTTAAATCTCCTAGATTTTCTGGCTTACATTTTCATGATGCACATGCAATTGACATTGAATTCCAAAAGCATTTATTAAGATATATGGATCCCTAAAGAGTGTAAGAAAGAGCATTCATTTCTCTAATATTTCTAAGCTCTTACTCTAAAACCTCAATATCAAATTGCCCTTCATTTCATAGACCCCAGAAAGATCTGTCATGTTGGGGGTGGGGAGGAGAAATCTAAGATGCCTAGTGAGTAGAGCCACAACCAGAGCCCTCATGGCAATTTTCTTTAAAATATATTATTTTAAATTTCAACCAAAATGTCATTTACTATGCAAGATAAAGTATTTAGGAGAATATGGCTGGTGTGTGCAATTTGTTTTAAATGCATTAAGAAAATAAAGTGAAATGAGGACTGGATAAAAAAAGAATTAAATGGAGAGATAAGTGATAAAACAACTATAGTAAAATGTTAATGGGAGTAGAATCTGAGTGGTATGTATTATGGCTGCATACTGTTAAATTATTTCAGCTTTGCTATATATTTGAAATTTTTCATAATGAAATGTTGAAAAATATTATTCATTAATAATAATATGCTTCTTGCACATATACAAACAGTGCAATATATCTTCAGAAAAGGTGATAATTTTCTCTTTAATTTATCTACTGCTAATTTGAAATGTTTTACTTCATATTTTCCCTTGCATAAAATAACAAGTATAAAATATATGTACATAAACACATAAACATAAGGATTTAATATCCAGTAAGGTAATGCTATACTATATTTTATAAATTACTCTTTTATTTTTTTAAATGCAAAATGAATATCTTTCCAAGTCAATTCATATAGGTCTCTGACCTTTTTAAAATGTACATAATATTTTGGAATATGAATTACCTAATTTGTTTGATTATACTGTTACTAATGACTATTCACGTTGTCTCCAGGTCTTGGTTGCCCAAAACCATGTGATAAATTTTTCTATACACATGTCTTTAAATCATAGTATTTTAATTTATTTTTTTAATGTTTTAGTTTTTATTTTTCAATTAGAGTTGACATTAAATACTATTTTATATTAGTTTCAGGTGTACAGCTTAGTGGTTAGACATTTTACAAAGTAATCTTCCCTATTAGTCCAGTGCCCACGATACATAATTATTAAAATATTATTGACTATATTCCCTGTGCTATACTTTACATCCCTGAGACTATTTTGTAACCACCAATTTGCATTTCTTAATCCCTTCACCATTTTCATTCAGCCCTCCACCTCTCTCTCTCATCTGGCAATCACTAGTTTGTTCTCTGTATCTGTAAGTTTGTTTTTATTGTGTTTGTTTATTTTGTTCCTTAGATCGCACATACAAGTGAAATCATATAGTATTTATATTTCTCTGTCTGACTTATTTCATTTAGCACAATACCCTCTAGGTCCATCTATGTCATTACAAATGGTAAGTTTTGGAGTTTTTAAATTTTTATTATTATTTATTATTATTTATGCCTAAAGCACTTGGTCTTCCGAAATGATCTCCCATCCAAGTACTAACCAGGCCTGATCCTGTTTAGCTTTCAAGATCATACACTGGGCTTGTTCATGGACCATGGCTCCACTGAGACGTGAACCCAGGACCTTCTTCTGCATGTAAAGCAGACATGCTAACCACTACACTATGGAACTACACCCAGGTTTATTATTATTATTATTATTATTATTATTATTATTATTATTATTATTGCTGAATAATATTCCATTGTATATATGTACTACAACTTCTTTATCCAATCATCTATTGATAGATGCTTAGGTTGCTTCCATATCTTGGCTATTGTAAATAGTGCTGTAGTGAACATGGTGGTGCATATATCTTTTCAAATTAGTGTTTTGGTTTTCTTCAGATAAATACCCAGAAGTGGAATTACTGGGTCATAGGTAGTTCTCTTTTTAATTTTTTTAGGTACCTCTAAGCATTTTTTTTATAGTTGCTGCACCAATTTGCCATCCCACCCACAGTGCACAAGGGTTCCTTTAAATAGATATTTTTATATCCAGTAAATAAGCAGTTGGAAGTGGAATTGTTGGTCAGAGAAACATATATATTTTACATTTTAATTATTTCTGCCAGAGAACTTCCTTATAAGGTTGTTTATAGTCCACCTGAGAGTGAATGAGAATTTGTCTTTTCCTCCAGTCTTACCAACACTAGGAATTATCACTCATGGCATTTGGGTGATGATCATGATGCTTTAGAATTTTTTCTGAAAGAAACAAGACTGAAGAATGGAGAGAACACCAGAATAAATGATTTACTAAGACCACATAGCTCCTTATTGCCTGAATAGAGGAAAGAGAGGAAAGAACTATGGACTTCTCATTTACTATGTTTATTTCTTCTTCTTTTTTTTTTTTGAACATAGCCTGAATACACTGATTAAAAACATTTATAGGTGATAGTTTTTATTTTTTCATCAAAATAAAAAAATTTGTTATCTTTTGATCAAATTTAGTTACTTTTAACCTCTCAGTTTCCTGATGTTTCAGTTCTGGAAACTGAGATTGTAGACAGTATGGTCAAATACAGAGTGTACAAGGTAAGGGATTCCTAAATGTTCTATCAAGTAAAGAGTGATAAAAGTCTGACACTTGTTTCTCTCATGACGCTTCCAGAAATGCATGGGCCAAAGTGGTGAAGCTAAACACAGAGAATGGGCATTAATACGGACCATTAGCCGGCATAGAGCTCCCAAGCTCACATTGCAAATTTAGGCAAATCACTCCACTTCCATGTTTGCATTTTCCTTACATGTAAAAGGAAGAAGAAGCATTTTTCACACACACATAAAAAGCTTTATTCTATGTTTTAAAACAAACATTTAACCAAGCTTCTAGATATATAGTAAAATCTTATTTAAGAATAATCTATCTTACCAAGAAAATAAATACAATGAGAAGAAACAACAACTTTGAAACAAGTTACATTACCTAGCATGCCTAAGTTTGATTCTGAAATATTTGAGTAATTATGTTGTAATATCCTTGGATACCTGTTTTGAAAGTGTTTTTTTCCATAGGATGGAGGCAGCTGAGTTACTCAAATACTTTATAGCAATAATTAGGTAATTTAAGATACATACTCTTTCCTTATAATAGATGTGGTTTATAACTCCCATTCAGATAAAATCATGTGACTGACTATATATATATATATAAATTTTTTATACTAAACCTGAATGAGACGTACTTTATCTCTCCTTTCTTAAAACCAACAGCAAATAATAGCAGGTTCTAAATATTAATGATAATATTACTAATCAAAAGGCAAACTAGTGGTTGAAGATTTTGAATGAATAAAAGTGGAAAAAATAACTTTTTTCCCAGGTAACTAAGCATACTTAGTGTTGATGATGGCTGCTTTAAATTTTAGAGAAAAAATATTCTCTTTTTTTTTTTTACTATATCTTCAAGTTGTCAGGTACTCCAACACCTAATAAGTACCTGAACTGTACTCCCTGATATATTTTCAAATATTCTGAACTTAGCTTTCTGCAAAGAAAAAAAAAATGGCTATGTACTAGGGCAAAAACACTAGGGGATAGATCTTTTTATTTAACCACTAATAAAGTTGAAAACTTACGTTGGTATAGTGTTAACTCAGTGCATTTGTGGTTCAGTTCTTTTTGAGATCCTGGTCATTTACTATATTATTTGCTTTGATGTAAATAAAGTAGAAACATGGGGACTGGGGCTATCTTCAGCTTGGAACAATTTCTTACTCTCCCCACCCCACCCCAATAACTACACACACACACAAAAAAATATTCTAGGAAGGCCCTGGGATAGGTAGTCTAGTTCAGTATTCTAATTTTTAGGTATTTATATTCACTTTTCTTTGAGTTACTCTTTCAACATTTTAAGTACAATATCAAGATACTAGCCCATGACAAGGAAGCCTAGAGGACCACTTGGCCTGCTTTTGGACTTTAATCAGGAAGATACAGTCCTCTCAGGATATCCTTAGTTCAATCTTGTCCCATGATTCTCAACTGAGGGTGTTATGACAATATCTAGAGACATTTTTGGTTATCACAGCCTGAAGAGGAGCTATGTCATTGGTATCTAGTGGGCAGAGACCAAGGTTGCTTCTAAATATCCTATAATGCAGAAGACAACTCTCCTGCCTCCCGTCCCCCCACAGACACACAAATTATCCAGACCAAATGTCAATATGTTAATAGTGCAGAGGTTGATCTTCATTTAACCCAATCTCTCTCTCTCTCTCCCTCTGTATATGTGTGTGCATCCCTCCTTTCCTCCCTCCCTCCCTGGCTTCAAGTATAAGAGACAGACTACTCATTATCAACTAGAATAATTCAGATATCATAATCATAGCTACCTTTTCTTTAGAGATATGACAAATATTGGTCATTTTCTTCATTTGTTAGTATTCACACTTCTTGTGAGTTAAATAGTTAAAATATGTGAATAATTCTAGCTTAAGAATCCATTTTGAACCATAACTATCTGAGCTGGCCATATTAATATATTACTATGCAACTCGATATGATCAGTTTAAATGTCCTCTCTTTTAGGTCATTTCAGGTCAAAAAAATCAAGGAAAATGTTTAAGTCAACCATAAAAATGGATTTTAGATTTTTTGTACATTAATGTAAAAACACACATACTTTTTGAATATGAAGAATAATCTTATAGAGGAAAATGTTCTATTTGGTTTGACATCTGTGGATTGATTCAATTAAGCCAGGTAGCAGGAACATCTTATGTAAATTTGAGCTAAAGGTAGACACAAGGTTTTACCTAGCTCAGATAAGTTACCACTTACACTGAGAAATAAAATAGTTACAAATGTTAATAATAAACATTTGCTTATATGTGAAAGAGGCATTTTTCTATATTTCTGGAGGAACTATATAATATAAATCCTGCAGATTTGGTCTTTGATATACTGAGGGTAAGTAGAAAATTATTTTACTGTCTCAAAAAATCCTGGCTTTCAAGCCAATTGCCTTACTATAAAAATTCTATATTGAATGTCAGAAGTTGAAAATAAGTCTTTCTTCCTCTTTACATTCCTGCGATTACAGTCTTAAACTACTCCTACATCCATTCAGGGCCAACTACATAATTTTTAGTACCAAGTACAAAATGAAAAGATGGGGTTCTTTGTTTAAAGATCATTAAGACAAGGTAGGGCCTGGTTAGTACTTGGATGAGAGACCACCTAGGAAGACTAGGTAATGTAGGCGTAAAAAATTTAAAAAAATAAAATAAATAAGGGATTGTAAACTGACAAGGTCATTGCAATCTGTGAGGTCAACCAAGGGTTACCTCGTCTAAAAAAAAAAAAAGATCTTTAAGAATTTCAGGGTGGTAACAGTAGAGCATTAAACTAAGTATGGGGCCTTCTAAGTACAGGGCTCTCTGCAACTGCACATTACATACCCACGAAGCCAGTTTTACTTCCATTTCACCCCAAAAGATTCTTGTGTGGTCTTGTACACAGAAATGCCACTTTTAAGCTATTACCCCACAGGGCCTCCACATTCAACTAAAGGAGCTCTACACTGCACAACTCTGAGAGCGCTCCTGTCAGAGGTTGAGGGAATTGCATTCTCTAAAATTATGTGGCATACAACTTGCATACTCATGTGTTTACACCAGTTACACAAATGATATTCCTCTCTGTTTTAGCAAAAAGAACATTCATAATACATAGCTCCTACCTTTCTCATTCACCAAAAAATGAGAAATGATTTGTTGCTCTTCCAATTCAGTGGCTCTTCAATCTTGTCCTCTGTGATCAGTCAGTAAAGAGGGTATTTTGCATTTATTAAGCTCTGATTCAAAGATCAAAAGAAAATTTACTTGTATTTTTCTCAAAAATCAGAAATATATTTAATGTGTTTCTAAATATTTGAAGTATTAATTTTATGGGATTTTCATGATCATATAATCCATTTATTAGTTAAAGTTTAATTATTTGAGTTACCTATTACTTGAGGAAACTCTAAGGTCTGTGGAAGATCTCCTGGAGAGGTCAGAGGGATAGCCCCTCGAACCCTGAGCTCGCACAGTAGACATAGTGAATATCAGAGCTGAAGTGATCTAAGAAATAATCTTGTCCCATCTTCTCCTTAGATAGATGAGGAACTGAAAACTGGACTTGCCACAGGTCACATAGGTTGATATTGGAAGAGTAAAGACTAAATATTACATCCCAGAGATCTTGATTTTTAGTACAATTAAGATATAATATCTGTGCTTAAATCAGACACATTCTGGGAAAAAAAGTGATAAATGCTTCTGTCTATGTCTTGTGAATAACTGTGACTCAGATTTGACAGATAACATGTTAGCAGTTACCCAGTCAGATCCTGTGAACTCATGCTATCACTATGGCACCACTGCTGAAAATGGATGCTGTTTGTCATTACAGAATATTAGCATCCTTGTTATGATTCCTTGTGCTGTCATTGTAAAGCCTCTCTCTTCAGGTGTTTATAATAAGTTCATAAGCATTCTGTTCATATCTAGACATCTGAAGCATAAAAACTCTCAGCAAAATAAAATTTTTTTGAAGTCTTAGAAATTCAAACATGTCAGGCACTTATAACATTTTATCAAACAGAAAAGGGAATGTTTGTTTACAACTCTTAAACAAATTATTTGAAGTATATTTAAATATAAAAATCATCACTAAATCTTGAAAGAAATATTTTATTCTTTCTCCGTACACAACAAACCATCAAAATTATTGCCATCTCAATTGATTTTACTTTATCATTGTCTTTCTGTTTCACTTAGAGTCAGTGTTTTTCTCTCCCACTGTTACAGAGAAAAGATAATCCTTAACATCAGCCCAGGCCATGTGAAATCTAAATGTAAGGAGACAAAGCTTCCTTAGAAGTTTATGCTTCCTACCACCTCAATTATACAGAGCTGATTGTTTTCCTGCCAGTTTGTTACTTGTTGATTTTCTTTGCTCTAAAAGGATTATAGAGTCCTTTCTTCTGGAAATTATTAAAGCTGAACTCTCAAAAAACTTGGCCATCAACTCAGTATCAGATATTTAGTAATAGTCTTATACTTCATAGTTATAAAAAAGACATTCATAATTTTTATAAAGGCTAGTCTTCCTCTTATGATGATACATTTATAACTTAGTGAGCCAACACAATACTCATGATCCAAAAGCACTGACATGACTTATGTGGAGCAGAAATAGTTTTTAAAACAATATATCTGCTATTTCTTCATATTAGCCTAGGTTAAATTATTGGTCCCAGTTCATCTTTCCCAGTATCCATACTCTTTGTCATATGATTTTGCAATTCTGTTCTTGATCTTAGACTTGACTATGTGACTTATTTTTGCCAATGTGATATGAGGGAAAATGTATAGTTTTCCAGCTGCTCCTGGGCACCTTTGTCATTGCCATAAGAAGGGCTTGTTTTGGTTACCCCAAGTCAGGAAGGAAGATGAGTGACAAGTGGTAAGAACAGAACCACCCCAGCTGACTCACAAAGGAATAAGGAAAAGATTCCTGTAAGATTCCTGTAATCTGAAGCTGAATTGCCTAGCCCAGCCTAGATCAGCTGAAATCTCAAAGTCCTACAGACAGAGGATTGATAATAAGTGATCCTTATTTAAAGACACTGAATTGAACTAGTTTCTTATTCAACGTTAGCTGATCCATTGGGCTTTCATTGTCAAATACATTTATAGCTGAAATTAAACTATGTGGAACTTTCCTTGGCATGCAAAATAAGGCCCCAAAAAACACTACTAAGTTAACACACATATCATTCTCAAACACAGAGGAAATTGCTTCCATTTGGAAACAGAAATAGAAAAAAATGTTCCATATTTGTTGAGTTTGCTGAGAAGACTCATCATCACTTCTGAAGTAGTAGTTTCCAAAGTTTAGACACTCTGGAAATGTTTCTACATTTAGAGGCCAGAGGTTTCTTGCCATTCTGAAAATGCTTCACTTTAGCTAATCTGTACCTCTCATTAGATTTAGAATGCTGTTTTCTCAATATAAGGTGTTTAATTCTTGTTCAACACAATTGTACAGTCAATGGATGATTACTATTCTTCCAACTTAATAAATGGGTAATTTTTATTTTGTTTTGTTGCAATACTTAGAATAAAGGCTAAAGAATTCAAGTTGAATAAACAGAGACCTTGGATTCTGAACCATATGATTTCACTTAATGTGGGATATAAAACAAAGTGACAAATAAACAAGATAAGCAAACAAAAACTCATAGACACAGGCAACAGTTTAGTGGTTACCAGAGGGAAAGGAGGGAGGTGAGAATGTAGATACCAGTAAAGGGGATCAAATATATGGTGACAAAAGATCTGACTTTGGGTGGTAAACACACAATGCAATATACACATGATGTATTTTTGAACTGTACACTTGAAACCTATATAAATTTATTAACCAATGACACCCTCCAAAATAGAATAAAAAGTAAATAAATAAGGCAGCAGAGCAAAGTTAATGAATAGCTAATGAAGGGAGAGAGATTATAAATAATTTTAAATATTAAATTAATTATCTGAAAATGGATTATACCTTGAAAACATATAACTATTTTTCATTTACTTCCTGTACAGTAAGCAAAATGGCTTTAGAGGTTTTAAAAAGAAAATCAATGTTTCATTACCTGAAGACCTGGCTGAGGATTAAGAATATTTCTCTGCTGTTGACATCTCATTAAGATTATTTAACAACTGCACAATCCATTTGCTTCCTTGGTGCTAAAACTGATATACTTTTCAAAATAAAATACAGTTTTCAGAGGAAAAAAAAAACGTATCTTTTGACCCAATGTCAATATCTATCACTGAAAGGTGTGGAATAAAATGAAACAATAAATGTGTTGAGTAAGAGGATAGGAAATACATAAAGGAATAAATAAAGTCTTGCCTTAATGAAGTTATTAAAAGAATAACATGAATATACTTCTATAATGACATTATTTTCTAAATTGCTAATTTACAATAATTGGATATTGATAATATACATATATATTATCATTTTGTAAGTATGCATTAGAAACTTAAGTATTTTATCTTTTTTTCACACACAGAGAATAAAGGTATTGTTCAGATAATTTTAGACAGAAAAACAAGATCTCTGTGTTTATTTTTTATATAAATTCAGGCTCACAGAAAGTTTGCAAGAGTAGCACATAGAATTCTCATGTACCCTTCATCCAGATTTTATAAATGTTAATATTTTTACTATATGGAAAAATATTTTAAAATATGATATGTGTGTGCATGTGTGTGTGTGCGTGTGTGTGTGTGTGTGTGTGTGTGTGTGTCTGTGCATGTGCTTAAAGGTAAGTTGCAGACATAATATAATTTTTACCTCTAAATATTTCAACATGTAAGTTCTAAAATATGATGGTCATTTTGTATCATTGATAACCCATGTTCCTATAAATTAATGTTGATACAATATTATCAAATACTCTATAAACCTCATTCAACTTCATCAATTAGTCCAACAATGTTGCTTATAGCAAAAGAAAATCTCAGTTCCTAATTTACATTTAGTTGTAAAATCTCATAAGTCTTCTTTAATCTAGAACAATTTCTCAGAAAATTTTATTTTTTATTTTATGGATATTTTTGAAGAGTAGAGTCAAGTTATTTTGTAGAATGCTTCTAAAATTAGGTTTTCCTGATATTTCCTTTTTATTAATTTCCACATGTGCATGAAGGGCCATGAATACCACAGTGTCCTGGTCTTATTAGTTGAGTGAGTATTCAGAAAGCAAGATTTAGACTATAGGTGGGTCTTTAATTTTAAGCACTCTCAGAGAAAAAGCTAAGAAATAGATGTACATATACACACATCTTTTTCTGTATCTACCTATCTATCTCAATACTATTGATATTTTGCGTCAAATAATTGCTGGAGGTACTCTGCACTGTAGGATATTTAACACATCCACTAGACCAGAGATACAGCCCCTCTTCCAGATGCGATAATCAAAACTGTCTCCAGACATTGACAAATTTCCCCTATGTGGCAAAATTGGCCCCAACTGAGAACCATTGAAGAATTTATTAAAAACCAGGAATTCACACTGATACCTACAATTACAGTCCAACTGCACAGGGCTCATTCTATCTTCTCTCTTTCTTCTTTTTGTAGCTCACTTCTATAACAGTAAAAACCCTGGCTGTCATCATTTATATTTGTTCATTCAAAGAATACACACACACACACACACACACACACACACACACACACATACAAACATATATGATTTTTAAAAAGTTGTTGCATCACCGATAATCCAGGCCCCTACTAAAAAAGTTAAATTTTGTCAGATATCTTTTCAGCCTCTATGAATATAATCATATGATTTTGCTTTTTGTATCTATTAATATAATTTATTCTATTAATAGGTCTTCTAAACCAAATTTGTTAAACCAAATTTGCAGTTGCAGAAGAAATTCCACTTGGTCATGCTTACTATTTTTTTGTTGTGTTGTGAATTCCATTCACTAATATTTTATTTGGAACATTTGCTTCAATATTTATAAGTAATAGCACTCTGTAATTTCTTTTTTTATTAATATTAGTTTTTTACATCAACAGTATCTTTTCTTCATAAAAAGAACTGAGAAATTTTCTTTCATTCTGAGAATGAAATTTTTGAGATTATAGTATAATCATCCGGGCCTGGTATTTTTTTGCATGTTAATTTCTTGAAGACTTTTTTTTAGGAAAACTGATCTGTATAATCATTCTATCTTTAATATGATCAATTTTTGTAACATTATTTCCATAAAATTTTTCACTTAATTTAATTTAAGAAGTCTGCAAACCAGTCTCATGATTTCTAAAAGTGTCCTCTGTAACAATAGTTATTCTCCCTTAATATTTCTTAACATTTTGCATATGTGTGTATTCTCACCTTATAGTAATTAAGTTAGCCAACTGTCAATTTTTGTAATTAAAAATAAAACAAGATTTTGGCTTATTCATTAGCTATTGCTTTACTATTCTCTATCTCATTAATCTTTACTTTTATCTTTATTATTTTTTCCTTTTGCTTTCATCTGGTTTAATTTTTTTCTAGATTTTTGTTCTCAAATATTAATTCCCTTAATTCCATTTTTAATGTATACTGAAAAGGTGTTTAAAGCTATGAAATTTCAGTTGTCACCAACCCATAGGTTAAATATGTACTGTTTTCATTATTGTTATTTTTTTTAATTCTTTAATTTTGGAAATTTTTTCTGCTTTCATACCCAAAAGTTGTTTATCAAAAGTTTTTAAAACTCTCAATGCAAAAGCTTTCCTTAAAACTGTGCTAATATGTATAGTTTTTTGCATTTTGATAAAGAATTATTTTTTGTAATTTCTCTACTTTGTGGAACTTTCTGAAGCTTTTTTAGATATGATCAACGTTTGTAATTGTCCCACGTGTGCTTGAAAAGAAGGTGTGTTCTTTATTACCAGTGTGCAATGTCCAATACACATCCAAAGATCTGCTTAATTCATTATGGTTTTCAGATTTTCTATATCTTTATTTATTTTTTTGTCCATTTGATCTATCTTGTACCAAGAGGTACATAAATTATTCTCCTGTTATTAATGTGTTTCTCGGGGTCCTTCTAGTATTTGCTTCATAAAGGTGATTCCTTTGTTATTAGGTTCATAGATATTTATAACTGTTTATATATGTTTATGTTTCTATTGTGAATTGTGCTTTTAAAATTAAAAGATATCCTGCTTTATCAATTTAAATTCTATAAGTTTTGAGTTCTCCTTGTTTCATATCAATATCTCTACCCTGTATCCTTACTGATTTCACTTTTAACAGGTGAGGTAAACCCATGGTTGAAGAGAGCTTAGAGCAAAAAGGTTGTGTCACAATCAATTTTTTGCCTCTTCTGTTTGTTTGTTTTGTTTTGTTTTCACTTGGCAGGATCTTAAATCTACCCACCTCCCTTGCTTCATTTTTCCTTCACTACATTTTTCATTGTTTCCTAAAGGTATACTTCCCCCTCCTTGCAGTTTGCTTCTCTCACCTGGAGGATTCTTTTTCTAAGACTGTCTCCTCACTTTCCAGGAGTACCATTAGGTATCTATCCTGTCAAGCAGTGTTCTGATCTATTGCATAATTTTTCAATCATTGGTTAATTTTCTCTTAATAACCATCTTAGCCCTGGGCTAGCTTCCTTCTTGTCTTGTCAGTACAGATTTACCCAACTGTCCTAGTTCTCTGTGAAGGCTGGCAACAAAAGTGTCGAAGTATAGGAGATAGCTTACTGAGTATCAGTGTTTATTTTTCTATTTAGAGTTCATTTGAATTTTAAAATTATTTCTGTCTTTGTTTATATTAGTGCCTGAGTTCTGTTTGCTTTGATTTCTTGTTGTTGTTTTATTTCCCCTTTGGAGGAAACGTTGGATGATTTGTATTTATACCACTACTATTGCCTGGGCCATTAAAAATTATGAAAATCCATGATATCCTAAATTGCCTAAACAATTATATCTCTTTAAATTAGGAATGCTTTTGCAACTATAAGTAAGAAGAAACCCAATTTATGGGAAGGGAATCATGCTGGCCATTAAGATGTTGAAAGATAAAAGAGAATGTTGTAGCAATATAGCCGAAGAAAAAAAGGTGAGTGTTCTACAAAATCAGCAGGCTTTCGGTAATATCAGCTCTTTCTATTTCTTGCAGCCTCCTTATTTTGCATGTTGGCTTTCATTCTTATGCATGAAGCCTCACAGTTGCAATATGGCTGACAAGTTTAAGGCAAAATTGAAGAAAATTGGTCTGTTTAGCAGCCTCTACTTCTTTTTTCAGGAAAAGAAACTTTTCTTTTTAGGTAAACATCAGGCCTCCACTAACGTCTAACATTTCATTGGCCAGAAGTGTGCCACATACCCTTCTATCTGCAAGGGAGGCTATGGAAGTAATATTTAGCTTTTTTCGGGTTCTGTAATGGTGTTGGGCAAGAGAGAAATGAGTTGAGAATGAATGTGAGCTGGGTTAGTCAATGTAAAGTACCTATAGCACTTATAGTTCTTTTATGAATCTCAAAGCTCTTCATGGATTTCAAGTCATATGAATTGAGCTGAATTAACATTTTGGCTTGACTTATTTAACAATGTGTGTATGAAGAATATATGCATACATAGAATCATGCTTACGTCTATTTTTTTCAGGAAAATCAATGATTGTTCTTGTTTAATGGTATATTATTGATGTAGAGAGTAAAATATACCAGTACTCCTCATTTTAGGCATCCAGAAATGGTATAATAAGTAGTGTCATTCTTAGAGAACAAAAGCAAAAAAGACTCAGATTTACAGGCAACACAATATAGAAATTTAAGCCATGAACACATGACCAAAAGCAGATATTTGAAACAGAGAACTTTGCCTCCATTGTACCCAATGGATAGGTCTATAAACCCTTATTTAACATTATAACATATTCTCTTAGAATTGCTGTACATATTCAATGATATGATGTGTATAAAGATTTTTGCACAGTGCTCAATAAATGTTAGCTACAAATACTCCTCTTATTAGTGCTATAATATTTTGTTAAGTACAGTAGTACCTGCTTTATATATAATTATGTATTCCTTGAAATAATTGTATAAGGTAGACATTATCACAATTTTAATATGAAGAAACTAAGCTTATTGACATTGACATTAAATAACTTGTTCATAGTAACATAGCTGATAAATGGAGAGACTAGGACTCTAGTCTATGTCAGTCTGATTTCAAAGCCTGTTTCTTTCATTCTTCCAATGATGGTGTCTAATCATCATCTAAGTTCTGTATTATTAGAGAAGTCACACAAGTAACAGTTCTCTTTGTTATTTTCTTTGCTATTCTTCACTTTCACATCATCTCTATGCTATTATTTCTCAAAATGGGGACATTAAAATTAACAAATGCTCACAAAAGATCTAGATTTGGTCACTTCTTTTTTGTATTTGTTCTTCATACAACATTTATCGCCCTTTATTGTAATTATTTTGTCTGTCTCCCCCAAAAGATAGAAATTCCAAGTTATGTATAGATGAATTTTGTCCTGTTTACCATGGTAATTAAAGTATTTCTTGACTTGAAAGAAATCTTTATTAAGTAAAGAATTTAGTAAAATACCTTTCATATATTGGTCATATTTTTTTTCTATTTGAATTTTATGAACACTGTATTTTGTTTTGTTTTGCTTATCTCTAGCCAGACTAATCAGAAAATAAGAGACACAAATTGTCAATATCAGACATGAATGAGAGGACATCAATAGAAATGCTATAAATATGAAAAAGATAATAAGTGAGTTATAGGCAAATTTATGCATTTAAATATATAACTTAAATGAGATAAACCAAATCTTAAAAAAGTACAAACTGCCAATACTTATTTAAGAAAAAAGTAATCTCAAGATTCTTCTATCAAATTTAATTCACAATTTAAAATCTCCACAAAGAAAACTCTAGCATAGATGACTTAACTAATGAAATCTATCAAATGTGTAAGAAAGCAATATTAATTCTACACAAACTCTTTCTAAAACTAGAACAAATTAGATCACTTCCCAACTCATTTTATGGAGCCAGCATACTGATAGTAAAACTGGACAAAGGCAATAAAGAAAGAAAACTCTAGACAAATATTTCTCAAGTACATAGAAACAAAACTTCTTTAAAAGTATTGTGAAAACGTATCAAACAATATTTGAAGAAACACATCATGACTAAGTGAGATGTTATAGAATGCCAGGTTGGTTCAACATTTGAAAATAATCAGTGTAATTCTCCATATCAACACATCAAAAAAGAAAAAAAATAAGATCATTTCCATAGATTAACATAGGTATTTGACAAATTTTCATATTCATTCATAATAAAAATGAAAAGCAAAGCAAAAAACAAAACAAAACAAAACAAAAATTCTCTCAGTGGACTAAGGAGAACTTGCTTTCCTCGATAAGGGGTATTTTGAAAAACCCACAGTTAAGTGAATTGCCCTTAAACCAAAAACAAAGCAAGGATTTTCTCTTAGCCCTTTTAACCAGCATTGTTTGGAGATCTTAGCCTGTGCAATAAACTAAGAAAAGAAATAAATATCATTCAGATTGACAAAACAGAAGTAAAACTGTCTATTCTAGATAACATAATTAGGTACTTAGAAAATCCCAAAGAATTTACAAAAAAAATTTTACTAGAATAAATACATGAGTCTAATAAGGTTGCATTATACAAGGCATAATAATACAATATTTTTCAAAAATCAACTTTATTTATACTTACCGATCATGAACAATCATGAATTAAAATCAAACAGTGTCACTAACATTTTAAGAAAAGAAAACATGAAACACTACAGGCAGATCTAACAAACATGTACAAGACATGTACACTGAAAACTATAAAACTTTTATTAGATAAATTAAACTAAATGAAGAAATGTACTTAATCCAAAAATCAGATGGTTCAATATTGTTATGATATCAATTCTATTCAAATTGATTAATAGAATCAAACTAAAACCAGTTGAAATCTCAGGAGGTTGTTTTCTTTTAGAAATATGTAAACTGATTTCAAAATTCATATGGAAATGCAAAGAACCTAGAGTAATTAAACCATTTAGAAAATAAAGAAAAAAAGATGGAGAACCATCCTATCTGATTTAAAGATTTATGTAAACTATAGTATCAAGACAATACAGTATTGGCATAAGGATAGTATCAGTGGAGAACATGGAGTTCAGAAATAGAACCATAAATATTTGGCTAAATGATTTTTAACAAAGTTGTCAAGGTAATTAAACAGGAATGGATATTTTATTCAAGAAATTCTACTGTACAATTAAACATACATATGCAAAATTCAAACAAAATCAAAATAGAGTTTCAACCTCTACTACATTATCTTGAACCATATAAAATTATCTAAAAATAACTCTAAATGTAAGACTCTAAGAGTTCTGAGAAAAATCAAAGGGGAAAATGTTTGTGAGCTTGGATTAGACAAATATTTTTTAGATATGACACTAAAAGCACAAATCATAAAAGAAAATATTGGTAAATTATACTTCAACAAAATTAACAAATTTCTGCTTTTTGCAAGACATTGCTAAGACAATAAAAAGACAAACCACAGATTAATAACTATTTGAAAAACATTTCTTATAAAGGATGTGTATCAGAATATATATTTTATAACATTTAAAACTCAATAATAAGATATGAAACAATCCAATTAAAAATAGCCAGATAGTTTGAATAGACATTTCAACAAAGATTATTAATTGCAAATAACTGCAAACAAGTACACAAGGAACAAGTGGTCAACATCATTAGTTATTAGAAAAATGCAAATTAAAGCCTCAATGAGATAATATATATCTATTAGAATGACTAAAAGGATAAAGGCTAACAACACTAAGTGTTAGTACGAATGCATAGCTGCAGGACAACTGAAACTCTCATATGTCAATGGCAGAAATGCAAAATGGTACAGCTATTCTGGAAGAGAGTTGGCATTTTTCTTTAAAGTTAACTCATGTTCATTATTTTGTGGTAGTCTTGCTGAAGGCAGGATCAACTCCCCCACCACCTTTCCAAAACTGGTTCAAATGTCAGGACAGATGATACCACATGTACTACAAGAGAATGAGGAAGTTTATTACTCACATAACGCAGCTTTCTGGGGAGAGCAGGGCCAGTGTAAAATGACTGGCTTTGTTTTTTATTGTGGTTAGCGTACAAAACCTAGGTGAGAGTTACAGAATGGTTTGAACTTCTCCATTGGTACCAAGGGAAGGTGCACGTGGGCTTTTTCATTGTTTGTGGGAAAAGACGGGAAGGGGGAAAGGGAACTTGAAAGCTGTCTGTATACAAACATCAAAAATGGAATCAGATACTTTATCATACTTCCCATATGACCCAGCAGTCCTGCTCTTAATTACTCAAGAGAAACGATAATATATATCTACAAAATAACCTGGATGCAAGTGTTTTTAACTAAAAACTGGAAGCAACCCAGAAGTCTACAATCAGTAAACAAATTGTAGAAAATATAATGGAATAACTATCATGGAATACTACAAAGCAATAAATAAGAAGAATTTATAGGTTCATGCAATGCAATGAATTAATCTCAAAAGCATTGTGCTGACTGATAGAGGCCAGATACAAGAGGCCACATACTCTATATTTACTTTTATATGACAATCTGGAGAAGGCAAAACTATAAAGACAGAAATTGGTTAAATGGTTGCCAGGGGTTGAAGATAATTAAAGAAAATTGGTTTTCAAACACACCAGATAATTTTTTAGATACATTTTAATTGTAGTGGTAGTTACACAGTTCTGTATTTCTCAGAACTCAACAAAATATACTTATGAAGAATAAAATTTTTATATAAAACTATTCAATTATAAATTTTAGTTAAAAGTAAACCTTTGTAAGATAAATAGAACCAATATTACTACCTTGAAGTCTAGGTAAGTAAAATGAGGCTTAAGAAGTCTAAATGATCTGCTAATACCCATCCAGGTGGTAAGTGGCAGAGGCAGGACTTAAGTTTAAATCACAAACCCTCATCCCAAGCTTGTTCATAATGTGACATTTTTTTTGTCCAATACAAGCACATTTATGACTTTTACATATCAACGATATAATGTGCCATTCCAAGGGGTCATATTAGGTCCATTACACTAATACATAAAAGTTATAGCAAATCAAAGTTTTAGCTCAACATAAAAAGAAAAAAAAGCTATTTGAAAAATGAGGCCTTCTTGAAAATGGGCTGCTTATTCATAGTGTCCAATAAAACCAATAGGCCAGAGAAAGTATAGCAGGGGAGATAACTGGGGAATTTAAGGATTAGATATGTGGTTGTAGTAGCTGGTCTCTAAGTGTGCAGTCATCACTTCTGCTCTATAAAAAGGTGAAATTTGCACCTGATAATATGAACAACAGTGCTAAAGCTTGTGCATATTGCAAAGACAGAAGAGACATAACTGCTAACCTGAACATGCATATGGTAAAATGTTAGTCTATATCCACAAAGAATGATGTGTGTTATGTTCTAAAAGCAAGTACACTGGCTAATAGAGTTAAATATATGTCTTTATAAAGCCTATATAAGAGAAAGTCAAGACTGTTATCTTTTCAACCAACAACACTTTGTACAACATTTTGTGCAAATTGCGATAATCATTAAGAAAAATCTACAGATGTCTACTGATTAAACTTAAGCTAATTTAATTAATAAAAGCATGAACATAATTCTTTTTTATACCATTTATGGATTTAAATTTAAATTGTTATGGTAAGGTTGTGGGATTATGTGATTTGAATCTTTTTTGGTATGATTATAAACTATTTTAATTATAAACTCTTGAGGATAAAGAAACACAGCTAAGTACTGTGTGTACAAGAATAGTGTAAATATCTACTGGGTTGGGGCTCAGTTAGAGCCTCTGAACTCAGAGGCAGACTTTAGTCCAGATTATTTGAAAATAACAGCTTCTTTTCTTGTAATTATAAGATCAATGACTGACAAGATAATTAGTATATCTGCTAATCAAGGTAACAGCTTTTGCAGATCTAATTAGAGTATATTCTGTTGCTTGGAATACATGCCCAAAGTGTTAAACTAATCTTCTGTACTTAAAGATGATGGCTGAATCTTAGAAAACTAATATGCTTAAGCTGTATTCCTCACTTTATAAACAGTAGGAGGCAATGAATAAATCAATACTAATTATGATTATAATTTTGGAGTGGTTAAGACAAAAGGGCTATCCTTTAGAGAGCACTTCAATTTTAATACCTAAAACTCAATCAAATGTCTGACGGGACTATCTTTTCAACCTAAATTTTAGATATGTATTGGAGACAAACTCAGGCTATTTACCAATCACGAAGTTAGCCTGTCACTAACTGAAATGTTTTTTGAGGTGGCTTGGTCTCAGAATCATATAAGCTTAGATTATAGTCCTTGCTTTTGCCTGAATACCTTATATTTGGATCACGGTGCCTTCATTTTCCTTTGGAAAGTCTTCCCACCATGATAGCATGCAGTGTTGGTGGAGATGTAAATTTTATACTCTAACTTTCCCTGCCACAGATTGGGTATAAGGTCAGGATGATCAATACCTATAAGCCATTCTCTGCAAGGCAGTAACAGTAACAGATCCAAGGATAGATGTGTGAACCAGGCAAGGCCTAAAGAGTACCCTTCATGACTGACATAGTGGAGAAGTTGATGGTGAACATTTCTGCTATTGACCCAGAGTACATATGAGAGTTGAGCCACCAAAAGAAGGCAGAGCTAAGATTGTATATACATAAAGATATAGAGAGAGCTCTTCTTATTTAAATTTCTAGATCCAGGTACACCTGATAGCCAGATTCACCCATTGAAATTGGTGAATTAAGACCAAAATATTACCTGTTTGTTTAAACAAACAACAAAAGAATCTTGACTAACACAGCCTACCTAATATTTCTATTCCTCTTTGTCCTTTGCAAAATTAAACACAAAAGTTAGTTTTAAAACTCTTGTAATAATTATTGTAATTTAGACAGTTGTTGCCTTATCTCATTTAATATTTGAAATCACTCTATGACATAGTTGTTCAATTTATCTCCATTTTGCAGATCAGAAAACTAAAGCTTAACGATATTAAGGAATTTGCCCAAACTAATATATTAGTCAGGGTACTCAGCATTAATTAATGTAAAACTAATCTCAAAACCTTGGTGATTTTATACAATGAAGGTGAATTTTTTTTCTCTCAAACAAAATCTAGTTCTCATACAAAGTTTAAGCAGCTTTCCTGAATGGCTTTTTTCTAAGGGCTATTACAAGAATCCAGGCTCTCTCCTTATTGAGGCTCTGCTATCTTGTATCTTCAATATCACACAAGTATGATCTATCTAGAAAATAGACATGGAGTCGAGGGATAGAATAGAAGAGGGTTTTTAGGTAAGTGAAAATATTTCATATGTTACTGTAACAGTAGATACATGTCATGATACATTTATTTAAGTCCACAAAATGTACAACACCAAGAGTGAATTCTAATGGAAACTATGAACTTTGGATGACAATGATGTGTCAATATAGGTTCGTCTGTTATAATAAACATACCATTAGGGTGGAGAATGTTGACAATAAGGGAGGCTATGTTTGTGTGGGGACAGGGAGTATATGAGTACTCTGTACATTCTGCTTAGTTTTGCTTTGAACTTAAAACTGCTCTTAAAAAGTAGGTTTATTTTTAAAAAAGAGAAACATGCTCAAAATGTATTAAATTCAAATTTTCTGCAATCTTTGAAATTCTCTAATGTTTCACAGAGACCTTGATTTTGAACTTTGGGTATTCATGTATTGGCAATAAATGAGACAACAAAGAACAAACACTCACATAAAAATACTTCAGAAGTTATTTTAGTTCTAATATATTATAAATCCAACACACACACACACACACAAAAGAGAATTTTCTGTGTTCACCATTTGAGAATACCACTATAATCCTTATAGTCAATTTATTCTGAATAAGGTACTCACAATCCTAACCCATGACACTTCTACACACACACACACACACACGTGCACACATGCACGCACGCACACACACATGCACACGCACACGCACATGCACGCGATTCAACTTTCCTGTGTCTAGTTAATTTCTGCCATATTTTCCACAAAAAAAAGCAGTCCTTGAGGAGACAACCCAATGAGACATTTAACTGAGCTAAATTCACCAGTATGAGATGCCTTTGTTCAACAAGTAACATTGACTTTTAAAAGGAGTACTACTTGTCATGTATAAAAGTTACTTTCATGACCGATGATGTTTCACATCTGGAAATGCAATCAATTTTCGGATTGTAATTTAATTTTCTTTTAATGTTTTTGCCATTACAGTTATGGTATCAAGTTTAGGCCGGTTTCATAAAACAAGTTAGAAAGTATTCCCTTCTCCTATGGTTTACAAAAGGATTTGGATAAGATTTGTATTATTTCTTCCTTAAATGTTTGCTAGAATTTTCTAGTGAAGCCATTTGGGCCTGGAGGTTTCTTTGCAGAAAAATATTTAACTATACATTTAATTTTAAAAAGAAATATAGGGCTATCATACTTCCTTTTTTTCTGTGTCAGTTTAGGTACATTGTGATTTTTAAGAAATTTAACCATTACATAAAGTTATTTATAATATTTTATTGTTAAGCTTTTCATCCTTATAAGATCTTTTATTACCTAATGCTGTTGATTATAGTAGTTCCCCCTATCCACCAGGGGAATGTTCCAAGTCCCCCAGTAGATTCCTAAAACTGTAGATAGTACCAAACCATATATACTATGTCTTTTCCTATACATTTCCTTTTCACTTTCAGGAAGCATTCTTTTACAGGCTTCTCTTTGGAATATCTAAATTGCTAGCATCACTGTTCTTGCACTTTGTGGTCATTTTTAAATAAAATAAGGGTTACTTGAACACCAGCACTGTGATACATGACAGTGGATCTGATAACCAAGATAGCTAAGTTACTAAATGGTGGGGACTGTATAGAGTATGAATATCCTGGACAAAGGGATGATTCACATCCTGGGAAAAACTGGGTGGGACAGTGGGAGATTTCATCTACTCAGAAAGGCATGCAATTTAAAACATGTGAATTATTTATTTCTGGAATTTTCCATTTAATAATATTTTCAGACCACAGTTGACCATGAATAACTGAAACTATGGAAAGCAAAACTGCAAATAAGGGAGGACTACCGTAATTTTTCTCCTCTCCACTTTCCTCTCCTCTTCTCGTTCTTTCTATGTCTGTCGGTCTATCTATCTATCTATCTATCTATCTATCTATCTATCTATCGTCATCATCATCATCACCTCTCTAATCATCTTTGTAAGATTTGTCAATTTTATTGTTCTATTCAAATAATTAACTCTTAGATTTATTGAATTTTCTTTTTTGTCTTTGTCTTTCATTAATTTCCCAATTATCTTCTTCTTTCCAATTATTTGGGCTTAATTTATTCTCATTCTTAACTTCTTAACTTGAACTTTTTTCTTTCCTAATATGCAGCCTTAAAGGTAAAAATATCTCTCAAAATTCTACTGTACATGCATTCCACATATTTGGATATGTTGTTTTTATTATCATGCAGTTTAAAATATGTTTTAATTTTACTTGTTACTTCTTTTTTGACCTGTAACTTATTTTATACTGTGTTACTTAATTTGCAAATGTTTTAGAATTTTCTAATAGACTATTGTTATTGATTTCTAATTTATTTCTGTTCTGGTCATAGAATACATTCTGTACTATTTCCATTATTTTTATTATTAAGATTTGTTATGTAGTAGAGCATATGGTCTATCTAGGTAAATATTCCACATGAACTTAGAAAAACTATGTCTTCTACTGTTGTTGGAAATAATGTTCTATAGGTAGTGACTATGGTAAATTTTTTAACTGTATTGTTCAAAACTTCATTTTTATTGTGTTCTTATATATTTGTTCTATCAGTTGCTAATAGAGTCGTATTAAATTTTTCAATATTTGTCTCTTTTTAATTCTGCCAAGTTTGCTTCATATAGTTTGAAGCTCTGTTATCATTAAGTACTTAGAGTTAGGATTGTTACACCTTCTTGATGAATTGACTCTTTTATCATTCAATGCTCCACTTAAACTCTTGTGATGCTCTTTTTATTAATACCTAACTTGTCTGACATTGATATAGCCTAAAAAGCTTTCTTGTGACTAGTATTTGCATGAAATACATTTTTCCATTTTTAAACGTATTTGTGTCATTATATTTGATACCTTGTAAGTAACCTATAATTAGATTTTGCTTTAAAAAAATTTCTTCTAATAATCTGTGCTTTCTAAATTTTTTGAACCATTTACATGGAATATGGTTATTGATTAAGTTTTGGTTCTTAAATATGGCATTTTAAGTTTTTCTTAAGTCTACCATTATGATATTTGTTTTCTGTATGTCCTATCTATTCTTTGTTTCTTTGTTCTTTTCTTTTTCTTCCTTTGGATCAAATTTTTTATTAATCAGTTTTTATCATCAATTTTATCATCCCTATTGACTCCTTAGCTATATGTCATTGTCTTAATGTTTTAATGGATGTTCTCATGATGACAGTGTGCATCCATAGTTCATAATACTCTAACTTTATTTAATATTATACCACTTCAAGTGTAATGTGAGAAACTGTGATATTACACTTAAATTTACTCCCTTCCTGTCCTTTGTGCTATTGTCATATATATAACTCTACATTAATTATATAACTCAAAGTAAATTGTAATTATTTTTGTTTTAAATAGTCAGTTGGTTGTTAAAGAATTTTTTAGATTTAAATAGTTTTCTATATTTATCCACATATTTACCATTTTAACCACTCTGTGTTCCTTTTTATACAATCAAGTTTCTGGCTAGGTGGGCCTCACCTAATCACATGAGCCCTTTAAAAGCAAAGTGTTTTCTCTAAGGAGCAGTGAGCAGCAGAGAAGAAAGTCAGATAGATTCTAAGCATGAGAAGGAGGTCAAATAGGATTCCTGGCTTGAAGATGGAAGGACTACCGGGAAACAACCTGAGTGCAGCCTCTAGATGCTGAGAACAGCCCTTGGCCAACAGCAAGCAAGGAAATGGGGATTTCAGTTCAATGTCCGCAAGGAACTTAATTCTGCCAATAAGAATAATCTTTGAAACTGATTTTCCACCCAAGGCTCAGAACAAGATCTCAGCTCTGCTAATACCTTGATTTTGGCTTTGTGAGACCCAAAAATTCCACATTTTTTTTTAAAAACTAACCTTTCTCTTTTACCATTCGAAATTCACCCAATGGGGTGATCCAAAAAATACAAAGACTATTTGTTTTCTAAAAACATATTCTCATAAATCTCTACCTGTCTTTCTTTATTCTGACACACATACATTTAAATTTATAATGAGCAGCGTAAATGCCTCAATATAAGAGGTGCACTGACTGTTTAAAAGTATTTGAAACCAGAGTAGTGAGAATTGCCCCTTTAGTAGTTGAAGACACAAAAAGTAAACATTGTTACTACATAATGGCAACTAATTAGAAGTCCACTCAGATGAACTGTGAATCTCTTTCCCAAGAGTTCAAAAATCTGATTCTTAGGGATAAAGTTGACGTCTGCTGGTACATACGTATTTTACACAGGTATCTCAGTATTGCAAACTTGACATCTGCCTTTTGGGATTGTGTTGAACAACCTTCTGGTTTTAGCTAAATCATTTTAGATGAAGATCCTTATTGAAAACCCAGGAGCATTTTTTTAAAAAGTTTTAAAAAGCATGTTTTCTTTTAATATCAAGCTGTAGCATGTAAACAGTGGTCTGAAAAAAACAATTGTGCTCTTCAGAGCCTTGCTTCAGATTTCTCTGTTCACCTAATATTGTTCTCAATAAGATAATCTGAAGATTATGAATGGGTCCAAGAACAAAGATTTTGAAATCTAGCAGATATAGGTATAAACAATAACTTGACCACTTATTAGCTAAGAAAATAACAACATCTATGGGTCTCAATTTTCTCATTTATCTAAGGAAGAGAATAATTTTCTTGCAGGAACAAGATAAGGTTTACTTAACAGAATAAATCCAGAGCCTGTCACTGTTCTGGCCCAATATGCAATGCCTATTTTTATTAATATTTATTCTGAAATCTAATTGTTTTTGTCTCTCCAGTTCATTATAAATTTCATAAATAATTCTTCAATTATACTTATTAAAAGTTTTTTTGATGTTATCATTTATTCAAAACCCTGTTGCTTTTTTGTCAATAGTTCTTTATTCATCATCGATGAGTTAATACTAAAGTCACCAGTGTGAGTAAAGGACACTCTTTATAATGAAGCCTTAGTAGCTTAAAGTGGATCTGAAAAGTTATTTTTAAATCAATCCTCCAGTTATTAATGAGGGCTTTCAGCAAGGGTTTTATTGGTCCAGACCATAAGAACTACATTATATTAATAACTTTTCTATATTTTAGTTGTTGCAACTGCTTTATGACAAATTTTAATAGTAATCACTGTTAAAATAATATAATAGTGTTCATTTTTCAGGCTTTACAAAGTCCAGCAAACGTCCGTTCTACACATGAAAACCATACTCACCAAGCTATATTTTTATAAGAGTTGAACTAGGCTATTCAGTGTTTTATATTCAAAGTGAAACTTTAATTTATTCTAAATTGTGACAGCATAGCTTTAGAGGTGGGTAGCCTCCACACAAGTAATCTGCTGATTAGTTCGAGTATGCATATCAGAAGCCAGCAAACTCCAATTTGCATTGAATGCCAGCTGCATAACAACTTATCAGAGAAGCCCAGATATGAGGGTAAAGAAATATTCCTTCCTTAATTATGAGCATGTGTGTGCCAATGCGAACCTTCATTGGTATGACTGAGCATTCTAGGATAATAATTTAATGCTATTCATTACATATTCCTAATATGCATACCAATGCCTCTTAGTAGTAATATGTTAAATGCCAAGCTCCAAGTCTGTGCTGACAGAGTACAGTGAGAATCGAAAGGGGTCCAGCCAGAAATGCCAATAGATGTCCTAAATAAGGCTTTGCAACATTTTAGAAAAGATACTTTGTGATTGCACATACTAATTTAGTGTTAATGTCAGGAGATCTTGATTAACTATCATTTTTTTTTAAAAAAAAAGCCTTTTCATGTTGCATGTACTAATATAAAACAAAATTAATGCAAAGTGAGGAGCAAATTGGTGAGAGCCTACTTTAACTTCAAATATATTTTATTTAGCTAAGATTTAAATTTAAATGACAATAAGTGGCATTTGCACTGTCCACAACTTATTCTTTTTATACTTGATTTATTCATTTATATTATCTGACTGGTCCCTGAAGGCATGTGAGCTTAAGAGTCCAGTTCTAAATGAAGATGTATATGAAGCCAATGTTTCCTTAATTGTCCTGGGAGACAGTAATATGATGGGAAGTGTCTTGGTTTGGGAGACAGGAAACTGAGTTTCATTCATCCATTCATTTAATCATTCAGATAATCAACATGAATTGATTGCCCAGAGAGTACCATTGTTGGGAGACAGCAATGAGCAATAACAATACTATCTCCTAAGACTGTTGTAATAAGTCATTCTTATAATGCATGTAAATTTTTTATAGATCTTCTTATTCTTTTTAGATTCCCTTGATTGCTTCCTCTTGTCTTTCTCTTGGTCAACATCTCATCCATGTAAAATAGTCCTGTTAAGGCTAAATAAAATGTCATTCCTTAGGGATCTGGCTTGCTGACCAGAAACCAAAGTGCTAGATAATACTACCCAAAAATATGAAATAAATTTCATCATTGGGAAATGAGATATAAAATGGACTTAAGCAAATAAATTTTTCCTCTTTCTTTAAGGACTGCTTCAAAGTGCAGTTCTTTGCAAATCTTCCAGGAAAGTCCCATGCACCAAGCAAATATACCTGCTACATGACTTGCTGATATAGTAACCAGTACATTACAAAGATTGTATTTCATTTTTTGTTACCTTTTCTTCTTTTACTTTCTTTTCTTTACACCTTTACTGCTTTGGGCTTATGTCTCTCAATTAAAGTACCAGTGCGATCTTTAACAGATCATCCAGTCTTTTTGAGCCTCAAGAATGGAATAATTTGAAGATCTCTTCCAGATCTAAATGTTGGAATTCTATGATTATCTGAAAAGACATCAAAATTATTTACTCTGCAAAATAGTCATGTTCTAAAACCTTTAAAGTTTTATATGTAAAAAGTGATTTTTTTTACTGTAAACTTATGAAATCAGAAATAAGCTTCCTTTTCTTAAAGAGCATTCCTCATTCCCAACAATTAGTTTGTATCTCAGAATTGAAAAGAATTGCATTAGGTAATTTCTAAATGAGTTAAATATCTCTAAACATTCTATAATTTTATGATTATATTTGGACAGTCTCATGGTTAAATAGGCTCTTTAGAAAAGGAAAGGACTTACCATTTATTATGTCAAATGCATAGTGCCAGGCAATAAGTAACTTATCTTACATATGTTATTTTATTTAGATCTCATAAATGCCCTGAAATTAGGAATTATTTTATCTATTTTAAAATTAAGAAAATTAAGGTATGAGAGATTTTAAAAACAAACAAACAAACAAAAACAGCTAGTAAAAGAGAAGCAAAGGAGAAGTCACTAATTCAGTTCCAAAGCCCAAGTTCTAATGAGTACTTTGTCTGACTTTTTTATTTTAATCTCCATTCCTCACTCTTCTTTCCTCCACCAAAATCTATTACTTAGAAATCATTTGTTGAGCACAGCTACACCAATTTAATAGTCCTTTAATTATTTACTGCTTGTCAGTGTAATGAAACATTTAGTAATTTGGAGCTAAAATATCTCGTTTTAATCATACATGTAGTTGTCAAGGGTAACTGACAAGTTTAAAAATTCTTTAACTTAGCCCATTACATTATGTACTACAATTCACTTCCTGGATACATTTCAACAAGTTCAATATTCCATTCACTGTAGTAATAGCATTCAGCAGTATCTATCAACCAACACATCTGTGCCTTCCAAATACCACTATGAAAGATATCCACATGATAGTTCTAACACCTAAGAAAGACCAAGGGACTTTTTCATTTTCAAAAAAAGCTTTTGTTATATTCAACTTTACCCTAAGCACAGTTTATTTTATTGAATTTGAGTGATTTAAAATTGGTAATGAATACAGGAACTAAAGTAAGTATGCTAACCAAAATATTAAATTACAGCTGTTTATCACTCACTAACTTTAAGAGGCATGGCATGAAATACAGGATTAAATCCACGTTTCTATCATACAGAAAACATTTAACTCAGTTTTTTATCACTAAATTATCAATGTAATCAGATATTAAATACTTCCCCATGGAAAACTAAATACATTAGTGAAAAAAAGTTTTACATTAAGTTTTAAATATAATGAAATAGTATCTTCAGAACATAGCTTAAATAAATAAGAATATCTCAAAAATAAAATAACCTTATATATATATATATATATATATATATGTGTGTGTGTGTGTGTGTGTGTGTGTGTGTGTGTGTGTGTGTGTCTGGTTTCTATACATTGATTTAATTCTTTTGATTTTAATTTAAAAACTTGGTCTACGTTGACTATATTACTCTGAATGACCTAGCAAAGAAGTTATTAGAAACCTTTATAGTGTTGTATTTTCAATTTAATCTAGTCATCCAAAGTCTCAATGTAAAAAATCATAAGATGACATGGAAGAACAGAATACAGGTAAAACTAAAAAAATGAACAAAACATCTACGGTGTTTCATTTTTAACAGAAAGCAAGAGCTCTCATGTACAAAACCAAATAAAACTTCCAAAACGACCCTAAACAGTCACTGGAAGCTCAATCAAGAGTTGTGTTTTCATAATCTATGACGATACAAGAAGTTTCCACTGATATGACTCTATGCAGCTGGATAGCCAGATGCCCATTTCAAGACAGAGCCCAGATGTGATCCTTTCTTTGGGAGAGAAGATAGCACAACTATGTTTAAAGTGCTCTATTTTACCAATGGCTTTCTTATTACTGCTCTGCCCATGGTGCAATAAATGTATTGTCAACTTTGCACATTCATAACAGCTAGAGGCAAAAACTACTAAAAAAGTACAAAGCAGGCGTAGCTGTCTTCATAGGCTCACACCTCCTTCCTGCTGTTGTCCCCAACCTACAGCACACCAGGCCTTCGGCCTCCCTCTAGCTTTATAATAACACTTTATATCAGCCTTCCCTCTAAGTAGTCCTTCCCTGATCAAGCTCCATATGACCTCTTATTAAATGAGTTGATAGGTTATTTATTCATGAATGAATAAATGTAATAACTTTTTTATTCATTCAGTTACTCAACAAATATGTGCTGAGTCTTTGTTTTGTGCCAGGAGCTGTGCTAAAAAGACACTAGAAAAATTTCACCATCATACAGGAAACACAGTGGTAGAAAAGACAGAACCTGCTCAGTTATCCAAAATCTCACTTTGCTGCATTTTAAAAGGGTAATATATAGGTTGTTAACCCAAAGGAATAAAACCTGGCTGAAAATTTTTAAACAGAAATATACATATTTTAAATAGAAATGACTAGAACTCTCAAATCCTAGAACTCTCAAATCCTAGGACACACACCCTTTCTCTCTATTCAGAAGATCAGTCTTGAATTCAACATACAAATTGTTCAATATGTTAGATGGAACTTTTCCTGTTATCTTGGAATTTGATATTAAGCTCTAAGCAGGAAAAAAGGCAACAAATAGCCTTACATATAAAAACAGTTGCCAAATACATCCTTGTGAATTATTAAGGGTTGACACGAATCACTATTCACCTCCAGAGAACCCCAAAGAACCTATGTAAAGAACAGATTAGCAACTCCAGGAGGAATCATTCAGATGTAGTAATTACCAGGTTTTTTCTTAACTTTTCTTCATGAGGTAAAGCAAAGAACCCTCTCCCCTTCCAAAGACACTAAGGAAGGTTCTAGAGACTAGTCATAATATTTGGAAGAGCAAGAGGAAGAAATGCACATTTTTTTGTTGTCGTTGTGAGCACTTACTTATAAGCTTAGGCTCAAATGCTACAGTGAGGAAATCCTTGGGAGACTTTGCCATGCCATCTTTGAGTTTTGGAAACCAATGGGGACCTTGAAACTGGTGCCTGCCTCTGTCTTCAGAATTCTGAAGATGGGAGATTGGCCAGAAACATTGCGCATAAGATGAGGAGGGAAAGCAGCTGTGGGAGCAACTTGGATTCTGATCACTTGGCAAGGCCATCCCTAAAGAACGTCCTGCAAAATTCAAGTATTAGTTTCCTATTCCTAATAATAAATTCCACAAATTATGTGGCTTAAAACAATATAAATTCATTCCCTTGGAGTTCTGGAGGTCAGAAGTCTAAAATAGGTCTGCAAGTCTGCTTTCCTTCTGGAGGCTCTAAAGGAGAATCTGTTTCCTTCCTTTTCCAGCTTCTAGAAGCTGTCTATATTCCAGAAACTGCCTATAATCCTTGGCTTTTGCTCCCTTCCTACATCTTCAAAGCTATCAGTATAGCACCTTCTCTCTTCTCTCACCTCTGCTTTTGTTCTTATATCTTCTCTTTGACTCTTATTCTACTGCCTCCCTCTTACAAGGATCCTTGTGATTACACTGGGTCCACCTGAATAATCCAGGCTACTTTCCCCATTTCAAGATCCTTGACTTATATCTATGAAGTCCTTTTTACCATGTAAGGTAATAGTTACAGGTTCTAGGAATTAGGAAGTGAATCTCATCTTACTCAAAAAGGATGCTTGTTAGGTTATAGAAACCCCAACAATAAAAAGCTTGGAGTTATAACCATGGTGGGTGTGATTGGGGGTGTGGCAGGGACAGGGAATGCATGTCAGAATAGTCAGGAAAACAAGGCCCAAGTCAGAGTTCTCAGAGGACTTCGGAGGCACCACATAGATGTGTACCAAGAAGTAGCCAACAACTGCATCTGTACCCACAGAGAGAATGATGCTGAATTTCAACAGCTCCAAGTAAGCCAACATTTGCTTTAGTCTACCTTCTCTTCTCATGACCCTGGAAGACCCAGGGGTGATATTTAGGGTTGGAGTAAAGAACAAGGAGGAGAGAGAGAGAAAAACAAATTCTGCCCTCGATGGTAGGTTAGTCCTAAGCTGACAGAAGGTGAAAAGCTGTGAATCAAATGTGAGATTGAAATTTTGATTTAGACAACACTGAAACTTCATTACCCCAATATATCTTCATTAGTAAAACATGACTGTTCTAATATCAGAAAAGTGTGAATTCTGCCTGTGAGGCAACCACGGGGTAGGGAAAAAAGATCTAACAGGGCATGTTTGAAGAGTAAGTTTAAAAAATAATTAAGCCCTTTTCTAGTTGTAGGACACAAATGATTTTTTGTATGTTTATTGTAGATGTAGCCAAGTCATTGGTTTTAGATAACATATTTTCCTGTCTCTGAATTCTGTGTACTCCCAACTAGAAACACTCTTTATATCAGCTACTCTGAGGCTCCACCACTCTCATATGTAACAGCAACCTGCTCATTCCAGATTCACATACACTAGTAATTATTCAGAGCATGACTAATTCTCTAAATGTATTAACTGGTACTGGATTGACACCTTCTATGTTGTTCAGCAGTTGTTACATTGGCTTCTAAATTATTTCAGCTTGGCATTACAAAGATAATCTGTCACTAATGCAAACTTGTATATATACAATATTAGAATCGCTGTCTTGTTATTTTTTCATTACTACTGTATTTTCTGAGTCTCTCTTATTACCATATGTATTGTTTCATTATTTACATTTTGAATACTATTACCTCTAAGACTGTCAGTGAAGCATTTTGAGATAATGATGCTACGGGAAGAGAATTATCTAAATACGGATCTTCCTGCTCATGTTCAAATAAATTATTGTCTAACTCTTCAGATGCCTCATCTGGGTCCTCATTAAGACACGTGTGGCCCAGGAGAATTATGGAGCATCAGCTGCCTTTGTTTAGGGTCTGTAGTACAGAAACAACGCTAGAGAAAGAGAACCCGACCAAGACTTAATGCGAAGGACTTTATGATGATAGGAACAGGGGATGTAAAAACACCTAATGAAATATGCATTTAACAGCAATAGCCTTGAAAGAAAATAGTATTTGTTCAAGAATCTGAAGGTAAAACAATGACCGAGACAAATATAGACTATTTCGAGTGCTTTGTTTTGGTTGAGAAATCGCCTGTTCAGAAGCAGACAACTGCCAGGGAACTTTACCCAGTGCTCTGGCTTTAAAGACCAACCATGGCTACTTTATTTCTATCTCTGACTTCTTATTTCTTCTTATTTCTTCACTGAGCTTCAAGTTCAACTATTCAACTTTAAAAATTTGGTATCTGTGCCTGTCAATTGGCATCTCAAACTTAATGTGGCTGACATAGAACTCTTTTTCCCCCTCAAAAAAATCTCTTTGTTCTCTTTGTTCTGTTACCCAGTCTCCACACATGGCATCACTGTGCATTCTACAAGAACTAGGAAATTTCTCTGACTCTTCTTACTCTTACTCCCACATCTAATTGATCAAATCCTGTGTGTTTATCTCCAAAATCTATCTTGAATCTACTTACTTTTCTTCATCTCCACTGAGACCACCCTTGCCCAGAAAATCTCCATCTCCACTGATACCACCCTTGCCCAGAAAATCATCTCTTAATAAGCCCCACCTCCCAACAGGGAGACCAGTTTCCACTCTTGCTCTTCTGCCTACAGCAGCCCGAGCAAACAATAAGATATGCATCATGTCATGCCACTCTCATGCTTAAAGTTCTTGTTTCTCATCACATTTAGAATTAAATCAATGTCCCTAACCGTGGCCTGCAAAGCCCTAATTATCTGCTCTTGCCTACCTCTTGGATTACCTCTTCTCTCACTTCCTCTAGCCACACTGGCATTCTTCCAGGTCATTTCTGCCTCCTGTTTCCTGCACTTGTTGAATCCTCTTTCTAGAATATTCTGCTCCCAGATCTACACATAGATGGATGACTGCTTCTCTTCACTCAGTTCTCACTCAGCCTCCTCAGGGAGGACTTCCAACTCCCCAGCCACCCTCTTTCACAACAGGACTTCTTCATAGTACTTATCACTCTCTAAAAGTATGCGGTTCATTAATTCGTTTGTTCTTTATTAGTTCTCTTATCTGAGTAGACTATAAGCTTCATGAGGGCAGGAATCTTGCCTTTCTTTTTCTCCACTGTATATATAGGGTCAAGAATGGTGTCTGGCTCAGAGCAGACCCTCAATAAATATTCATGACTTAATGAACAATTGAAATCAAAATTACTCATGACTGTGAGTTCACACTGCCAGTCTTTCTGGTTTGCTTAATAGGCTTGCCCCAGCTATCTTCCTGCATGTCTGGGAAGATCCAGATTGGAGACTCAGTGCCCGGGCAATGATAGATGCTCAGTGTTTTTGCAGAGCCAGTATCTAGATTCTGCCCAGCTACTTTATGCATTGCCTATTGAGAGATCTGTGTTCCAGCTCCTGTTCCAGTGTGAGGAAGACCATCCTATTCTCTCTGCTACTGGAACCCAGAGCCTTCCTGACTAGAAAGCTTCTCTTTGGCAAAGTTCTCTCTTCTGATCTCTTTTTCTAAAAATTTCCCAGCCAGTAAACAAATTAACCTAATTCTCTTCAGGTCCCATCAAGAACGCTATGCTTACTGGAAAGAGAAATTTCTCATTTTCAATACTATTGTTTCAATCCTTTTAAACACCCTGTCATTATGTTGTAGTGATTCAGCATAGACTTCAGTTAGATTTTTGTTTATTTTTGAAAGGGGTTAGATGAAGGGAAAAAAGGTGGCAGAATTTGCCTCAAAAAGTGTTTCTCAAAGCCATTCTTAAAGCATTATACAGACTTAATGCCATCCCCATCATTCTTGACAATTTTAATGCCCAAAACAAACAAAAAAAGTGTGCCTTTAGCTCATAAGGTGGGTGTTGCCTGCACACAACTGATCTGCTTGCCTATGGATGAAACAAAATGTTAAAAGAGTAAATAATCAATGTTGCCTTCTATAATACCACCAAGACCCCAGAGGAGTAAAGATAATAAAGAGTTATTAAACTATTTATTTGGGGAAAAAAATGTAACCCTAAATCATGCTTCTAAAGTCCAAAAAGTAAGTCAGTAATGTTTTCAGAAGTTAGTTAATATTATAATATTAATAATATAGAATAAAGATATAGAATCTTTGACTATTCTGTAGATACAAATGAAGTCTGTTTCAACAATTTACAAATCTGTAGACTATCCAAAGAATTATTTTTTCTAAAAAGGTCAATTTAACCAAAAAGTATGATCAAGCATATGTTTTTCAGGCAGATATAGTTAGTTTTGCAATAGAATTAATGCTAAGAATTCCTATTATTTTAGCAGTTACAATGGGCCAGAAACCATTGTATGTGGCTTTTGTGTGTTCACTCACATACTCCTTAAAGTGCTATTTGGGGTCTATAACAGCAGATAAAGGAACAGAAGCATAGACAGTTTAATCCATTGCCCATTGGTACTCAGCTCTCAGTAATAAGCTGGGTTTCAAACACAGGCTGTATGTTCCCTACCCATCAAATTATACCCTACTACCAGTGGTAGTAAAGGGTGACATTTATTGAGCCCTCCCACTGTTCTATTCACTATAGAAAGCACATTGCAGATATTACATCATTTAATCTTCCCAACGTCTCTGAGGTGAAGAAGATATTGCGATAAACTTTCTTTAATATTGATGATGGCATGATTTTTATGGAAAATTTCTCCCATATTGCTCATGCTAGCAACAACTCATATGTTATATTAAATCAGGAGCAGCCCTGGCAGCTCAATTCACACTTTTATTTCTTTAAGAGCCCCATACAAGGGCCTAGAGTTGCCAGTTATAGGTAACACCCACTCTTTTTTCATGTGACTTTTTTTTTTTTTTTTTATCTATAGAAACTTTCTGTTTTGTACTTAGTGGAGACAGGCATAATTTTAAGGTAATGCTTCTTAATCTACCGCTGTGCAGCCCAGTCGATGAGGTGGGGTTTCTCATTCCAATCCAGCATTAGGGCTGAATGAATGCTCCAAGAGAAAGCCTATGTCTGAGGAAGCTCAATAATAGCTCAATCTATGATGGTAGCAAATCATAAAACACGAGTCCCTTGTTCGGCTAAATTTATTGGACCATATCATAGAAACATCAACAAAGACTATAGCCAGTGAATTCTTTTTCAAAGTGAATCCTTTAATATTCTTTTATTAGCGCACAAGTAACAAATGTAATGCAGAAATCAATCTTATTGGAATAGTAAGGAAATCTCTGGAGCCAACAGAAGAGATGCTTCATCAAGCATCAGTAATGGTAATTTAGCAATGATCACCATTAACAGAACATACATGCATCAATATGGAGGTGAACTATTAAATGTTAAAATTGGGACTTATTAATTACAATCACCAATTACTTAGGATACAATAGGCACTGTTCTGAGTACTTTATATGCATGCTTTCATAATAACACACAGAGGGAGATATTATTATTACTCTCATTTTACAGATTAGTAAACTGAGGCTTAGATACTCCAAGTAAATTGTCCAAGTTTATATAGCCAGTAAGCAGCAGAGCCAAATTTTGAGCCCAAGCAGTCTGAATCTCACATAGTTTTAGTCTGCTGTGTTTAGTCTATGTGTCAGCTACACAGAATTGTAACACGATGCAGACTGGCCATACTGAATCATAATGCAATTCCTGCAGCACATTAGGCACCTTCTTACCTTGGCCCCTTCGCCTATACAGCTCTCTCTGCCTCAGACACCTACCTTTGCCAACTCATTTTTTACTAAGATTCATCCTACGTGTCACTTTGGGAAGGCTGCCATTCTGCCAGCCACCCTGCCTCAATCTTCTGCCCATGATATGATTAGATGCCCTTTTTCTGGCTTGAAATAAATGATGCACTGTGTGCAAAAAAAGGAAAAATGAGTCAAGTGGGCAACCTGAGACGACAAGCAGTGAGAAGGAGAACGCTGATGTCCTATGGTCTTATACAGGACAAAAAAAATCCACATTTGCCTGACTGTGGTAAAATGCCTTTGATTTTTTGAGTTACTGAACCGTTAGATAATGTCTATAATGTTTACCTTTATTAAGTGTTTAGGAACAAAGCTGTAGTGAAATAGCCATTATTTATTTATTAGAGCCTTTTGATAGCATGTAAGTATTTTTTCAGTCCAATTTAATTGCAGCAAACAAACAAAAAAATTGCATTATAAAGATAAGCTAAAAGATAATTTTTCCTTTCCTGGTATATAAGGAAAGCAACTGTACAGAGGTCTCTAGATAATAAATAACTTCTCCACCTCTTGCATTTCTTGGCAGGCCTGTGAAATATTTATTCCATTTCTTTCCAAAGGCTTAAAAGTATCTTTCTCCTCCAGAGAATATTATTCTGTGACCCAACACATGTCCTGCTGTCGCCTACTTCAGCTGTGCTTCCATTTCCTGTCCCCTCACCTGACACCCATCTTTCAAAGCTGTCTTTGGGTTAACTTCTTCTGACAATTTCTACTGCCTTTCATTTAATCTGTTGCACTCCATATTGGCTCTTCTTTTTTTTTTTTTTTTTTTTTTTTTGATGTAGCCCAAAACATATTAGAAACCACAAAACACAAACTCTATAAAGTAAAAGTTCATCAAGGAATCTCCACCCAGTTGAGAGTCCTTAAGGCAACTCTAAAGAAATGCAGAACATCTAGACAAAGAGAGGGAGAAATTCCCATCTGTACATCACCTCTACGTGTAAAAGAAACCGTGTTTCTGAACCAAATGGTTACTTTTGCCTGTGGAAACGTTAGCGCAAAAAGCCACTGTGGGTAAACCCAGTAACCTAAATTCGACAAGTTGAACACTGACAATCAGTTAGTGGGCCTGATTTGGAATTTGAATTTGGAATTCCATGGTAAATTGATCCAAATCAGATATTTTTTAAATATCAGAACTAAAAACAGAGTCAGAAAATTTTTAAAGAAATTTTTCACCCACCTTCACTCAGTGTACAGACAGTTAAGCAGCTTCAAGGAAAGTGTTCAAGTCAAGCTAATGGGTAAAAAGAAGATAATAAAATAAAAAATTGATCAACTGTCTTTGTAATGGACTTTAGCAAGTGTTGGAAATGAAATGGATTGCTCAACTGAAGATTAAAAATTATCAGTATTTATAGATTTGATTTTGCATATAGTAAAGTGATAGAGAAAGAAGAGACAAAGAGAGAAGAAAGGGAAGAGAGGGAGAAAAATAGACTATAGGGGTCAAGAGGCTTGTTCAATTCAAATTGTACAGCTGAGCTACAGGATATCCTCAAGCAAGAGTTCCAACCTCTATGTGACCAAACTTGCTCATCAGCTAGGCAACGCTAATTAGGACCATCCACCTTCCCCTCCCAAAAAGCATAGTTCATACTAATTAACTTGAACATTTTGAATAGCCTGAACTCCACACACAAAAAGGTGAAAGGGTATTTCATAGCTGTTAGCAATTACCTGTGAAATTATTTAAATTGTCAGAAGGACTAACACAGATCTGCTCCTGGAGAGACCTCCCACACCATTGCATTGATCATATGTTACATGTTTTTAAAGAGAAGCATTCTCCACCTCACACCCATTCCTTCCTCTGTCTCTCTTTTATTCTTTGTCTCATTTTCTCTTAAATTTTCTTGTTCTCTTTTATAAATTGCCACTATATTTTATGATTTTATTCTAAATCTTCTAAAAGTTAAAAGTCAGTTATAATAAAATTTGATATGCCTTTTTCCATATTCTCCCTACCCTACCACCCCACAGATACCTCATGTCTCTTCTTTCTCTTAATATACTAAACCATATTTTCTAGTCATTACATTAGCAAATAAAAGTCAATACCTATATCCTCTGATGGTCTCTACTAATCCCATGAAACAAATTAATATATATGCACTTTTACATAGCATTGCCATCTATATTTCATTCTGGACAATAAAAGAGAAGAACACTTGAGGATCAATTTTAAAATAATGTTTTGTGTTTTAATGACTTCATGCAAAACCACCACACACAGAATACTAAAGAGTTAAATTTTTAAAATTAAATATATCATGAAGTCCTTGTGTTGCTTCTGACGTTATTGTTTCCTTTCCTCTCAAGTGCTTGAAAAGAACAGTTGCTCTCTAGCTTCCAAACACATTACCTTCTCTGACTTTTGGATAAGTCCTTGTGTTGCTTCTGACGTTATTGTTTCCTTTCCTCTCAAGTGCTTGAAAAGAACAGTTGCTCTCTAGCTTCCAAACACATTACCTTCTCTGACTTTTGGATGGTTCCTAATGTTTTGCTTTTTTAAAAGTTAAGGTTATACTTTGAAAGTGTACCACACAATTATTAGTTTGATCTTTGAACCAGAACAGGTTATCTAAGTTCCAATTAATAATTTGCTAGTAATATCTAAAACAATTTGAGGAGTACAGGGGGAAAAAAAGAAAAAAAATGCAGAAAGTACTAATTTTAAATTTTTTTATACAAAACCTTTAAATATTACTAATTAACTGAAGGTGTTTTAGGATAGGCCAAACTAGAAATCATAACTGTATCTATGGTATATAGCCTTGCAAAGTAAGTTTGAGGAAATTTAACAATTCTTTAGGCTTTCTATCTAAAGATGGAATCCTTTCAAAACATCATCATTATTTATCAGTTTTATTCTATTAGAGAAATAAAAATAAATTTACCTGCTAGTCAACTTTTAATTACAGATTTGACTACTGCATGCCAAGTGCTATGGTAACTGCTGAGAAACAATCAGTTGATTTTAAAAAGTTAGTCTTTTACCAGAAGTACTTATAGTTTAGTCAATATAAAAGACAAGCACTTGAACAATTCCAATACCATAAAGAGAGTACATAGGGAGTATATTTATAACTTAGTCTTTGATTATCTACCTCAGAGTCACAGGGGTAAGAGACATTCAGGCAGAGGGAATGAAAGATAAAAAAAAAAAAGCATGACAATGCCACATGTTAATGAAACTGCAAGTGTTTTGATACAATTAGAGCATAAATGTGGCAGCTCGCAAGCATGGAGTGACCGAAGAAAGCAAAGAACTGAGCATAAAGGGCCCTGTATGACATGGGAAAAAAAAAAATTGACTACAAATCATGGCAGACCATGCTACTGTCTAAGCAGTGGAGTAGTATGATTTTCGTCAGCATTCCACTTTGGAAAGATCACTCTGGCCACACTGTGAAAGATCTGTGAGAGACTGTCCCTTGAATGCAACATATCCAAACATGTGGGTTATACTGACTCCTCTCCAAAAATTATGGGAAAAGATTATAGTTAAAAGTAGTGTGAAGCCAAAAGGACAACAACAAAAACAACAACAAAAAAGACATAAACAAGGAAAGAAAATAGACTTTTGGATGATAGTAAGTCAATACAACACTATTTAAGCAGTGCACAGAAAACTGAAGTCTAAATGCCTACACGATGGAATGTGGATGATCATCTGACTGATTTACAGAGTACACTAGACTCAGGAAATAGAGACTCAAGGTGTCTGAGATGGTGAGGGAAAATAGTGTGACTTAAAATAGGAGAAATGATTGAATACTTTTATGAGAAATAATTAGATCCCAGCTTTCAACAGCTCACATGACTAGGCAATTCTGTTTCTATCTGGAAGAAAACCAGATGTTTTCTGTGGAGAAATGCAAGTGGGAATAGATGTGCTCTAAAATCTGCACCACATTATTCAGGAAAAAATGGGCATGAGATACCATTCAAAAAACAGCTAATCAGTGAAATTCTATATCCTGAATGGTAAGAATACTGGGGAACAGACTTCTCTCCAGAGAAATTATCTAGGCTAGAGAAACAAAATGCAGACTTTGTTATAATCTCACTTACAATCCAATGCTATAATCTCACTTATATCTAGAATCTAAATAAAATTGAATTCATAGAATTCATAGAGTAAGAATGGTTATTTCCAATGGTTGGATATGGTCAAAGGGTAGAAAGTTTTGCTCATGCAAGATAAATAAATTCTGGAGATTTAATGTACAGCATGGAGACTATAGGAAATACTGTATTATATACTTGAAATTTGCTAAGAAAGTAGATCTTAAATGTTCTCAATTCTGTGAGATGATGGATATGTTAATTAGCTCGATCATATCACACTGTGTAAGTATATCAAAACATCACTACCTTGTACATCTTAAATACATACAATTTTTATTTGACAATTATATCTCAAAGTTGGGCAAAAAAAGAAAAAAAAAACAATGCTAGGAGCAGGAAAAAAACAATAAAGAGCCAAAATCAATGAAATTAAAAACAGAAAAATAATAGAGAAAATCAGTCAATTCAAAATCTAATTATTTGAGATTAACACAATTGACAAGCCTCTATATCAGTAAAGAAAAATAGAAAGAAAATACAAATGACCAATATTAGGAGTGATAATTACTACAGGTAATATAGATATTTAAAAAGATAATACAAAAACATTATGAACTTTACACTAACAAATTCAACAACAGTTGAAATGAACAAATTCTATGCAGCTGTCATAGCTCATTCAAGAAGAAACAGATAATCTGCAGAGCACCATATCAATTTTAAAAACAATTAGTAAATATCTTCCTACAAGGAAAATTCCAGAATGAGATGACTACACTGGCCAATTCTACCAAATATTTAAAGAAGAAATAATATCAATTTTACAGAATCTCTACTAGACAACGGAAAAGGAGGCAAATTTTCCAACTCATTCTATGAAGCCAGTAGTACTCTGATACCTAAACTGGATAAAGACATTATAAGGAAAGAAAATTACCTACTAGTATATCTCATAAACATAGATATGAAAAATCTTAACAAAAATTTTAGCAAATTGAATGAAGGTATTACCAGGAATGCAAACTTGACTTAACATTCAAAGATCAATGAGTGTAATTCATTACATTAATACAGAAAAAAATATAATTGTCTCAATAAATTCTAAAAAAAAAAAAGTAATGGACAAAATCCAACACTTTTCTGAGATAAGCTCTCAGCAAATTAAGAATAGAAAAAAATGATCTGATAAAGGACATTTATGAAAATTCTACAGCTAACATCATCAGTAGCGATAAAAGGCTAAAACCTTTCTCATTAATTTTAGAAGAAAGGCAAGGAAATCTGCTCTCCCTACTTCTATCCAACTTTATACCAGAGGTCATAGCCAGTGCAGAAAATAAATGATGGAAATAAAAGGCATCTAGATTAAAATGGAGCAATTAAAATTGTCTTTACTCAAAATGGCATAATCACCTATGTAGAAAATCCTATGACACCTACAAAAAAGCTACTAGAATAAGTAAATTTAGCCAAGTTATAATACAAGATCGATTTTTAAAAATCAATTGTATTTCTATATACTAAAAAAATCAGAAATTAATTTGTAATGCTATTTATAAAACATCAAAAATATGAAATAGAGATAAATATAACATGATATATAAAACTTTTACATTGAAAACTATAAAACAATGTTCAAAGGTGTTAAAAAAGATCTAAATAAATGAAGATATAAATAGTATTCGTGGATCAAGAGATTAAATATTTTTAAGGTGAAAATTTTAAATTTGATCTATAGAATTAATGGAATTCCATCAAAATCCCAGAATGCATTTTTGTAAAAATTGACAAGCTGATTCAAAAATTTATAAAATAAAAAGGACTTATAATAACCAAAACAACTTTTAAAAGATGAACAAATTTATAGGACATACACTACCTGATCTCAAGACTTACTGTAAAGTTACAGCAATACGGACAGTTTGGAACTGCCATAAAGATGGAATAGAATGGAGTTCAGAAATAAAAACACAGATACGATTTGTGACAAAGGTACAAAATAAAAATCAGTGGAGAAAAAATTATCTTTCAACAAATGATGCTGAAGAAAACCAATTTTTTATTATTAGTTTCAAGTATACTTGTACATTAGTTTCAAGTATACAAGTACATTGGTTAGACATTTATATAGTTTATGAAATGATCCTCCTGACTAGTCTAACTTTCCTCTGGCTCTACATGCCATTACATTACTGCTGACTGCATTCCCTATGCCGTGCTCTCCATATCCGTGACCATCTATCAACTACTAATTTGTAATTCTTTAACCCTTCAAGAAAACTGATTTTTGATAAAGGTCCAAAGTTAAAGAAGAAATGAAGAAAGAATAGTCTTTTCAGTAAGTGATGCTGGAAAAGTTAGACATTCATATGCAAATAGAAACCCATACTTAATCCACAATCACACCAAATATAAAAACAAAGTCAAAGTTGATTACAAACATCAAAGTAATGCCTAAAACTATAAACTTTCTAAAAAACAAAGAAAAAATTTGTGACTTTATGTTAGGCAAAGTATTCTTACATGGTACATCAAAACACAATCAGTTAAAATACACTCCCACACACAGACATATGAATGCACACGTACACACCCCTTGTCAAAATTAGGTTTCTGCTCTTCCAGAAAAACTGTTAGTAGAACGATGAGACAATCCATTGACTCAGAAACAATTATTTGAAAAGCAAATATTTGTCTAAGCACTTGTATCCAGAATATATCTTTCAATACTCAATAATAAGAAAACAAAACCTAATAAAAAGTGGGCAAAAATCAAAAGAGACAATATGAGAAAGAATATGAACCAATGACAAAAAAAGACATGAAAAAAATCCAACTTTATTAGTCATTCAGGAAAGTGAAATTGAAAACAACAATGTGATACCACTATACAATATCCAAAATGTAATTAACTTTTCAAACCAACTGCTGGTAAGAATATGAATCTGTTGGAATTCTGACAAATGAGAAACAATTTGGCAGTATCATAAAAAGTAAACATACATCTATCTTATAACCCAGTAATTCTATTCCTAGACATTTACCCAAGGGAGATAAAAGCAAATAACCATACCAAGACTTGCTCATAAATGTTTATAGAAGCTTATTTTTGTAATAGCAAAAAACATGAAATGACCCAAATGTCCATCAACAAGTAAATAGATACATAAACTGTGGTATATCCATAAAATAGACTATTATTTAGCAACAAAAAGAATGAACTGATTAATATATGCAACAACATAGATGAATCTCAAAATAGGAGTGAAAAAGGACTCAAACCAATAAGTGTATATCATGTATGATTTCATTTATATAAAATACAAACTAATCTATAGTGACATAAGGCAGATTAATGGTTGCCTGGGGATTAATGAGGTGGATGGGACAGAAAGAAGAATTATAAAGAAATTCAACAAAACTTGTGGATAATGAATGTATTTACTTTCTTGGTACTGGTGATATTTTCACAGGTAAATAAATATGTCAAAATGTTTCAACTTGTATACTTTAAAATTTTTTATTATATGTTATTTACCTTTAATTTTTTTTGAAACATTAAAAGTAGAAAAGGAAAATTGAGTGAAAAAAATTTGATTAGAGAAGGATGAGTCTCGAAGTTGGAAGAATTAGGTGTGGCAACTTCCAAACTAAATATCATGTTGTCCTATACTAAGGATTTGGCAGATAGAATGGAGAAAAACAGATAGATTTATAAATGTATTTAATAAAGTTTAGTAATCAGGATTTGGTATATTTGTTTGTTAGGATGATGTAAAAAGACCCATAAAGTATGATGTCGGGATGGCTGCCTGGATTACTAATTGGCTGGAGCACCAGTAAGGGGCAAAAAAACATCATGAGTTTAGTTTTTAATGTATTAAATTTGAGATATGCACATATGAAATGCCTAAAAGGTAGCTATGTAATAGGTCTGAAATTTCAAAAGTTGAGGTTGAGTTGTAAGTTCTCAGCAAATTGATTTAATTGAAGTAGAGTATTAATCTATTAGATCACCTAAGAAGAGTGAGATAAGATGTGATTTAAGTTTGAGGTCTAAACTCTGAGAAATACTAGTCTTCTGTGGTTGGGCCGAGAAGATCCCACAATATAAATGTAAATTTATTTTGATAATCCAACTCGCAAAACATATAATTGAAAATTATAATTCATCAGAGTCAGAGAACTTGCAAATGATCCAAAAAATCAAATTCACTGTGAGTTGGTAGATGTTCTGCTCTGGTTGTTAGTTGGGCAAACTTTCTGATGCACATTTAGGCATGCAGAGAATCCATACACACACACACACACACACACACACACACACACACACACACACATCTGTACTTAGAGAAGCTCTGCAGTAAATAGCTCTTGTTTAGACTCTACACTAATTATGGCAGTTATAACCATGTGGTTAGGAGAAAAACTTGGCAGAATTCCACATGGCGTTTTTCGCCTCATAAATTTGAAATGAGCGAACTTTTCAACCATATTGCTGCTAATTTTTAACTTGCCCACACCTGGTCTGATATTCCACGTTATGTTTAAGTAACATACCCAAAATTATTAATACCAGCTTTGACTGGAATCAGTATAATGACTTGAGATTGTTCTTCATATTTCCTGAAATAGAAAAAAATTAAGTCTAGTGACAGGCATAAAAATGTACTATTATGTTTTCATGAAAGATAATCCATGGGTCATATTATAAATATTAAGCAGAAAAGCTATAATTGGTCCAAATATGAAATCACAAATAAAAATGCAAATTAATGATTAGTAATGCATTATACATTAACTACTCAAAATATACCCATAAAAGCTCCTACATTTAATTTCTGGAAAGGTCCTAATCAGATGCTATTAACTCCTATTTTAGAAATTTCTAACAAGCTTGGTTAGCTGGTTTATTGCCTGAAAGTAAATGAAAAGTAATAAGCTAGCTGCAGACAGGTATCTTATTTTGAGAAAAGCACATTAATGGCAGCAAGTTGTGATGATAGATAAAGAGGAATATACAGAAAAAAAAAAAACTTACAAAGCAGAAATCAAAATTCCAGGTAGACCAGTTTATGGCCATTTAGTGTAGAATAAGCAATTGCTATACTTCATTAGACTCTGATGGTAGCACTATACAATGACTAACAATCATAATATAATACTTCCCAAAAGGTTAAAAATAGTAATATTATGTGAAATTCAATTTTAAAAATACTTAATAGAGTTAAAATTAGTCAATAATATGATTCTATTGTTTATGTTTTGCTTTTACAAACTAGTTTGCTTTCTACTAATGAATGTTCTCCCTTAAAACTCATTCATGAGAGGAAATCTCTTTAAAGACCATTTATGACTTCAAATATAAAGAATCTGTTTATTGATCACCAGTTTATCTCTTTGTGTTATTTAGAACTTCTTAACTTCCACCTAGTATCATGGAATAGAATTGTTTTAGCCTTTATTGGATGATTAGCTCCTTGAAAATTGAGAGTTAGACACTTGAATTCATTTTTTTATTATGTGCCTTCCAGCCACACTGCAGTGCCTAACATGTAGAAAGTGCTGAATAAAGGAGAAAAATTATTTAGGATACATAGACCGACACCCTTTACTATTTCAGTGACACTAAAGAATAATTACAAAACCTACATTTGTATAACACTGTAAAAGGCAAATCCATATAAAAAAATCATTAAATATGATTTAATCTCAAAACTCAAATTAACTGGGAAAATTTCATTTCAAATAGATGAGTGAATGAAATATAAATTATTGAATATCTTTAAGGAATTACAGTGTAGACAGATGCTAATTTTGCCTATTAATAAATTTTCAAAATACATAATTGAAATTATTACTGTAATACCAATCATATATCATAACAACTTTATGGTCTTAAGGTAGATTGCAATTTGCATTTCATGTTGAGAAAAATCTTTAAAACAAAATTTAACTTTAATATGCTCCGTTACTAAATCTTTTTAAATTTATAATTAATGGGGTCCAAAATAAATGGTTTTGCTTTATATATGCTCAAAAACCATGGGTCTTGGTTCTCTAAGAAAATTTCTATTTAATTTACTATCACATTTTTTATTTTCAAGAGAGTTGGTTAAATGGAATTTAAATTTTAATCCCTTAAGAGACACATATAAATGTGTCTACAACTCCAATCTTATAATATCACTTTTATTTTAAAGAATAATTTCATTATCTCTATATAATATTTATGCTCACATTTAGATCTCAATCACAATATATTTAGCATGACTTAGAATTTATTCAGAAATGTCAGCAGTTGAACTTTGTTAATTTTATAAAAATAATAAAAAAATTTTCAAGCATTTGTCTTTTTGTATGCTTACAGTAAATAACTAGAACATAGGAGACAATTGATAAGATAATGTCATATGACTGTAGTCTGCAACTTTGATATCTAGGTGCACATGTTGGGTTATAGAAAATAAGATGATTTCTGAACAACAGACAAATCCTCAGAATTCAATCACACCAGAAGATTAGAGGTTTCCTGTGTATGACAGAAATTCTTTCATATCTGAAGCAGGGACAATTGGTGAACATAATAAGCATTCTAATGTAACTCCTGGAAGAATGAAGATAGCAAGATGTACAAAAGTCACAGAGCTGAGTCAGCACGATAGGCAAATAGTTGATAGTTATTACTCTTTTGCTTGTTAAATCCATTAAGCTTTTTTTTTTTTTTTTAATCTAACAATGTGGGTGATCCTGTTTTGAATAGAGAATTATTTGAGTATAGTCAAGGACTAATTCATTCAGTCATTCATTCAATACCAAGCGCCTAAAATGTGCTAGTCACTATACCAGAAGCAGAAGATATGAATGAATATATGACATTCTTTTCCTTAAAAACTGTTATCCATGATAGAAATAGCTGATAAGCTGGGCTTCATTAAAATTAAAAAGTTCTGCCCTACAAAAGATGATGTTTAAAAGAATGACAAAATAAGCCACAGGCTAGGAGAAATATCTGCAAAAGACACATTTGATAAAAGATTGTTATCTAAAATAGACAAAGAATTCTTAAAATTCAACAATAAGAAAATGAACTGATTTAAAAATCGACAAAATACCTGGACAGATACCTCACCAGAGAAGAAATACAAATGACAAATATGAAAAGATATTCAACATGATGTGTCGTTAGAGAAATGTAAGTTAAAAGAACAATGAACTACCACTACACACCTATTAGAATGACTGAAATTCAAAAGGTTGACAACATTGAATGTTGGCAAGAATGTATAGCAATAGGAAATCTCATTTATTGCTGATGGGAATGCATAATGGTACAGACTGTTTGGCAGTTTCCTATAAAACAAATTATATTCTTACCCTATGATCCAGCAATTGCACTCCTTGTTATTTACACAGATGAGCTGGAGGAAACCTAAATGCATGTTGCTAAGTGAAAGATTCAAACTAAAAAAATGCTACATGTTATATGACATTCTGGGGAAGGCAAAACTATGTCGACAGTAAAAAGATCAGTGGTTGCCAGGGGAGAGGGAGGGATAAATAGGCAGAGTACAGATGATTTTTAGGGCAGTGAAACTATTCTTTATGATATATTTGACATTATGAATTGGTCAAAACATGTAAAATGTACAACATCAAGAGTTAACTCTAATGAAAACTACAAACATTGGGTAATTATGAATTAATGTATGTTTATTAATTATAATAGATGTAATTAATGTGAATAGTGGGGAGTTGTTGCATGAGGAAATGCAAGGAATATATGGGAATTTTTTGTACTTTCCACTCAATTTTGCTATGAACCTAAAACTACTCTAAAAACAGTTTATTTAAAAAAAAACTGTGCTGTCTACTAGAAAACGCAGACCAGAAATCAAATGATCTTAAATGTTATCAGAGAGTCATGTAGTAGATACCACATAAGCACAGGGAAGAGCAAAAGAACAATCGGACTGGAGAGGAGAAGCAAGGACATCAAGGAGGCACATCTCTGCTTATTTTTAAATTCCCTAGAGCAGAAAAAGAATTCAGACAAGTACAAAGCATGTGCAGGAAAAGAGGAGAAAAACTGGGCAAAGTCCTCTTTAAAAAGAATGAAAATATGTGTTTCTAAACCAAATAAAAAGTGTCATTTGGTCATTTACACAATTACAATGTCATTTTTAAAAAAGTGAAATAATTTCTACACAGATGTTAAATCTACATGCTAAATTTAGAAAGCAAAGTTATTGAAGGGCCAAAATTTTTCCAAGTTTAATAAGAACTATAAACCCAAAAAGTTCACTGAGTACCAAGAACACAAAACATGAGGAAATTACACCAAGGTATATTATAACCAAACTGGTAAAATCAATGATAAAGAAAAAATCTTAAAGCAGACAGAGAATAAAGACACATTACACATGAAAGAAAGGTAAGGATTAAAGCAGATTTCTCATCAGAAACAATGGAAGCAAGTCAACAGTGGATCATCATTTTAAGTTCTAAAGAAAAGGTTTTCAACCAAAAATTCTGTACACTGTAATTTTTTTTTAAATGGAGGTCTAATGGAATTAATAATTGGCAGACTCTAACGATAACGAATGTTAAACGAAGTCCTTTAGGAGAAGAAAAATGATGCCAGGTGGAGATATGGATCAACAAAACAGGAATAAAGAACACTGGAATTAATAAGTACATAAGTAAATAAATATATATAATATTTAATCATTATTTACATCTTTTTAAAAAGATAATTGTTTAAGAAAAAAACAATGTGTAGAGCTTATACTATATGTATAAGTACAGTATGACAGTGAATGGCATGAATTGCATGGTAATAATAGCATATAGGCCAGGAAAGGAAAAATGGAAATATTATATGGTAAAATGGTAAATGTCATTTGAAAATAGACTATGATGAGTTAAATTATATACTCTAAACCCAAAGGCAAATGCTAAAATAACAAAGAGTTATTACTATTGAGTCAAAAAAGGAAATAAAATCATTTTTTAAAAAAAAATCTTGAATCTAAAAGAAGATAGTAAAAGAAGAAAAAGAACAAAGAACATATGGCATAAATAGAAAACAAATAACAAGATAGTATATTTAAACCCAACTATATTAGCAATTACATAAAATGTAAATAATCTAAACACCTTAATTAAAAACAGAATTTGTCATATTGGATAAAAATGCAAGACCCAACTATATGCTGTTTACAAAAAATTATTTTTCAATACAAAGATAAAAATAAATTAAAAATGAACAGATTTTTTTAAATGTCATCTAGCATTAATCAAAAAGCTATAGAGTGACTACTGATACTAGATGAGACAGATTCCAGAGCAAAGAATATTAGCAAAGGTAAAGAAAGGTATTTTATAAAGGAGTCAATTAATCAAGAGGACATAAGAATCTTAATACACCTAACCCCATACACCAAAACCTGATAGAACTGCAAAAAGATGTACATATAAATAATGGAATATTAGCCACAAAAAAAGATTAAACACTGCCATTTGCAACAACATAGATGGATCTTGAGATTATCATGCTAAATGAAATGTCAGAGAGAAAAAAGTTGAGAACCATATGTTTTCACTTATATGTGGGATATAAAATTGAAAGCAATGAACAAACAAGACAAACAAAAGCTCACAGACACAGACAACATTTTAGTGGTTAGCTGAGGGAAAAGGAGGAGAAGGGAAGGTAGATAAGGATAGTGGAGGTCAAATAAATATATGGTGATGGAAGGAGATTTGACTTTGGGTGATGAATACACAATATAATATACTGATGATGTTTTATTAAATTATGCACTTAAAACCTACATAATTTTATTAACAATGTCACCCCAATAAATTTAATTTTAAAAAAGAAAGAAATCTAACATTTTAGTCAAACATTTTGCCACCCTTCTTTCAAGAATTGATAGAATAGAAAGACGATAAAGACATAAAAGGTTTGAACAGCACTGTCAAACTTGAACTAACTGATAATTATAAAGCACTTCACCCAACATCAGCAAAATACACATTCTTTTCAAGTGTACACAGAACATGTACCAGGAGAAAATATGTTCTAGGTTGAAGAGAGGTACATTTTTCTGTATATTAAAGTGAGATGATAATTTATGTTGTCTGGGACATAAAGTGAGTAAAGATAGAGTAAGATGGAAGGAAGTTGGAGCTTGATTTAGAAAATATGGCCAAGGAACTTTATGAGATAAGAAAAATCTAATATCCAATTTCAAGTTATTTTAGCTATATATGCCCCTTCCCTTCACTGTGTAACCCTAAATTTCAGTGACTGTCTTGTATTTACAGCTGTCTCTTATGAGCAGTATGGGGGTAGGAGAACATAGAATAAAGAAAGAAATGGTCCAATGTTTGACTTGAAGCCAGGGCACAGAGATAAAGAAGCAGCTTCAAAACTCAGAGCAATGAGAATTCAACCAAAACAGGAAACTGAAGTCAGAAGTGACTAGCATAAATATATCTGCAGAAATCCTGAGGGCACTGGACTTGCCATAAAATAGAATTGCAGGATTTGACCTGACCTCCCAATATTCAGGAGCAGAGTGAACCGGGTGAACATCTGTGTTACATTTTTTTTCTCCCCACACCGGTCACCACTAGACAAAAGAAGGAGTATAAATTTACTTCTCTGTTGTCAAGAATGATTCCAAAGCCCTCCACCTAGAAGGTAAAAGTAGCTACAAAAAGTTTGTCTTTAAATACAATTTCCATGACATACCTACACCTACCTAATTTGAGCATAGTATCTCAAAAGCAACAGAAACAAATTGACCCCAAAGTGAAACAAAAATGAGCCTAGGATATCTGCAGGGAGGGAGAGCATACAAGTAGGCAAGAATTTACTTCCCAGGGTGTCCCTGAATACTAAAACCCAGCTGCTTGTGTGTCTCTGCTCCCACATATTTTTAATATTTTTCAACTGATAGCATATATCAGCAGAAAAATGCAAATCGAACCCTCTTTTTGGCTTACTATATTAAGCAGGGGATAAAACAAAACATGAGCTTCAGGATTAGTCACAGCATATTCAAATTCTGTTTTAAAATTTAAAAAGTTCCCTGATCCCATTGCTTGGACCAAATGGCTGCCATGCAAAGAATGTCTGCCTCATCTAAGGCCCCCACAATTAGCAACTGTGGTAGGACAGAGATGCCAGTGACACCCAGGTCTCAGAAAAGGGAAGATCTTTTAGCAGTCTGAAATCAGTAACAGACCTGCTCATGCAGCTCTCTTTCTATTTGTCTGTATTGCCCAGATATTTCCCCATAAGGGTGCTGAAATTGTCTAGATTACTCACCTCTGTGTCTCTAGTACTTGGGACAGGGCCTACCAAGCACAAGGTGCTTAATAGTTGTAAAATTGAATTATTCCACAAATTCAAAGAGCATGAACAAATCTGGACAGAACAACAACAACAAAAAAAATGTTTATGATTATGACACAGTAGGAGCTTCAAGCCCCAAGTCATAATAAATCAAGTGTCCCTCTGAGAGGTGGAATTGTGATTTTTCCCAGCTATCAACATAGCCTTAAGCTCCAGTGGCACGTGGCTAACAAGTGAAGGTAATGTTACAGAGATTTAGAGAAAACAATTGTAAGTCTTTCTCCAAAGTTTAAGCTGTAGGCCAACCTGAGAAGTAAGAAGACAGTTTTGCTAAAGATCTCTTTCTTCTTTCTGGGCCTTTTTTCCAGCCTTTTCCAGCACTGAACTCCTTTTTGCTTACTTTGTTACAGCTCAGCTCCTCCTTATCCCTTTGCCCTCACCAAAATAAGCCAGATCCAGGTAACCAGCAGCCAAATAAATCTAAACATTTTCTATTTTTAAAGATAACAAGTCGATACATTTTTAGTAAGGTGTTATGACTGCTAAGAACTTAACACATTACCTTTCTCGGGCATATTTGCATTTGCACTGAAAGAAATCATATCTGAACTCAAGAGAATGCATGAAATCGGGAATATTTGAGAAATCAATGAAATGGGATTAAACAAATTTTAAAGATACAGGCTACATAGGAAGAATTTTAATTCAACACTAAAGAATAATTTGTTTTCATTTAAACTGAGTGGGAGAAAAAAAAACCATTTGTTTGATTCGTGGGACTCTTTTACTGGCCTTAAGACATTAAACAAGAAGAACATTTTCAATTGAGTAAGAAATATAAATTAAATATATAGTAAGATCAGTGTAAAGTTTTACTTTATCTCTAAGAAAACTGCACATAATCTAGCATATTGTGTTTCCTTATCAGACATTAACAGAAAATATAAATCATCATGTGTCTTATAGAAAAACAAAACACAAGACCTGCAAAAACAGCTCTTAGAAAGTATAACTGACACTTATTGGATAGGATGGCGCCAAAAATCCCAAGCCAGAAGCATGAAAACCAAAACAACCTTCAACTGCAAGTTTTGCAGCAATTAAAGACAAATCTGAGCCAAACCACAAAGATAATATTCCCATCTCCTCCTTACCCTATAAAACTCCAATCCTGCTTCAACTTGAAGTTACTTGTTCACTAGCTTTTGCCTTAGTGTATCAACTGATTAAAGTTTTTAAAACTTATTAAAGTTAATGTATTTGTTCATGTGAAAGTCTTAATGTGAATGTTAAAGATTCAAGTATAAGCTCCTGTGCATTGAGTAATATAATGTCATAATCTGCCACAGGCAGATTATATATATATATATATATATATATATATATATATATATATATATATTTTTTTTTTTTTTTATCAAGGATTTTTTTTACCAACTCATGGGCAGCTAAGAGATGAATTTTTCCCTTATTCAAAATTCAATTTCTCCCCTTCATCTGATTTGTCTTTTCCTAATTTCCTTATCTCTGCATCCTAAGATTATATCAAAAAGTAATTTTCCTTAGGCTCCTTAAGATTATTTATTAACCACCTGCAGACATAACAGATCTACAAAACCTTCTGCTTAAAAGAGAGCAATCGATCTGCCTATTCTTGAGCTATGACCAATCACCAAATCTGTATGCATGACAAAATTTTCACTTATTAAAATTGCCTACATTATTTTGATGAAGTCACAGATACTATAGAGTTGAAAAGGAGACTTTGAAAATCATCATTTGTTTTTGCAGTGAGATTTCCCACATAACAGACATAGTGATAATACCATCTATACATTACAGAGTGTGTTTTACAATTTACAAAACACACACATATGCAGGCTTTCTGGTGGGACTAAAAACCAGACAGACATACAGAGACACCCAGTCTCTCCTTAAAGTATACTACTTATACTGGTAGCTAATTACATTTAAGGCCGTCTACTCATTCCAATAGAAACCATGCCAGCCAGTGCGAGCAAACATGATTCTTTGATACTCATAGCTGAAACCTCAATGGTTCTGACCTCTCACCTCCACAACTACAGGAAGTCTAATTTTCTCAGAAAATTCCTGAGAATCCTCAGAGGTGCTTACAGGCTGTGGTCCTTACTCACCACTTTAGCCAGCCTGTCTGAATGTTTCCATAGCATCTCCAGACATTTCTACCAAGACTCTACTTCAACCTCAAATTCTACCCATCCCTGTTACTCTGGAACTGGATGCCTTTCCTAGAATCTCATTCTGGAAACATGTATCTTGCTTACAGAGAACACTTCAGTATTATTCTCACTCTCTCAGAGGCCCTGTGGCAAGATTGCCTAGACCCAGAATTGTTGGATAGGATGATTCTTTTGATTCACACACACATTTGCTTTCTCCTCAGGGCACAAACACAACCAGAATGGCTGGGTCAAAACAAAATACAAATTACTCTGCTAGATAACTAGAACTGTCATTGCTTTCCAGCCTGCAGACCTGTTCTTGAGCCTGGACTGGGCTTTATTTTTATGATGAGCTCTCTCTCAGGGCCACCTCTGTCCTCTCTTGCAATCTGACTTTGACAGGGCCACTCCTGTTAACAATATTTTTTAAAATATGTTTGAAACCTAGTTTTGGACAGTCTTGATCTCTCTCGTACCCAGTAGGCAAAAGGATTCTAAATTTCTTTGTAAATTAATGAATATAATTGACTTCAGGAGAAGAATTGCTGCTTGGATTACTACCAGAAATCGCAGCCTCTACCAGATCAAGATTCCTTTAATATTTCTTCTAACAAAAAAATTCTACATCTTATTATCTCCCATTTTTTTTTTTTTTAATTCAAGTTTCGCCCTCTAGAGAAGACTGGTAGAAGAACTCCTGGTAGAAGATCATTTCGAGCCTAGATACCTAAAACCATTTACTCTTTTCCAGCCTGAATATACCAATTTCTTTCCATTTCTCAAAGGAAACAGCTGGAAGATTATTTATCAGGCTGGCCACAGCCCAGGATCAGCTCTAGTTTGCTAATATGTCTTCTATAATTCAGTGCTCCAGCTAATTCCAATTTTGACAGGGTATAGTTGGATGTATTCTTGCCTTAATCTGGGTACTATATTTCTATCGAAAAGTTCTAAGGTAATTTTTAATGTCTATATCTTAATAGTAGGCATATATTGAACTAGTATTTTTAAATTTCAGCAAGGTTAAATTCACCCTAATTAGACCACACCACTCTATTTAACATAGTTCTAGGAAAAGTCACCAATGACTTTCATTTACTAAACCTAGTGATTGGACACAATGCTCACATATCCAGCTGCTAATTGGCAAAACCCACTAATAGGTATCTCAGATATAAGATGTTCAAAACTGAAACACTATTCTCTTTGCCACTATGCCCCACCCATACTCTTTCTCACTGGAATTTCTCTATTATTATTAATATTCTCCTTCCAGTTGCTCAGGCCTAACACCTTGGTGTTATCCTTAGATGCTCCCTTCATGCCTTTTGTCTAATTCATCAGCAAATCTGGCCGGCCTTTTCTTCAAAACATTATCTCAGTGTCTGAAACTTATTTCACATCCTCCTACAGTACTGACCTAATTCACAGCATCTCTCAGCTGGCTTAGTGCAATAGTATCCTAACTGGTCACACACTTGTCAGCACAGCAGCCAAAATGATCTTATTAAAACACAAGCCATCTCGTGGCACTCTTTTCAATATCCTCTGACAGCTTGGCATCTGTTTCAGAGTAGAAGCCAAAAAGTCTTTACAAGGGCCTACCATACCTTACAAACCTGCCTTCTTATTATCTTTTACTGCCCTTCCCTCACTCTCTCTACTCCAGCCACATTGGCTTCCTTGTGTCCTTGAACATACCAGACTCAGTCTTCTTGGAATGTTCTTACCACAGATACCCACATGCCCTGCTTCCTCACCTCCTTCAAGTTTGCATTCAAAAATCACCTTGTTAAAAAAAAAGAACCCTAACAGACTACTATTCAAAATTATTTCCAAGACAGGAAACAATTGTTTTTCTACCATATTACCCATTAAAATGTTTTAGTATTTCAGGATGAAAAAGATGTTTTAGAATTCTAATTTCAGAAAACAATAATGCGAAGCATGTTTGATTTTTATCTTTTGATTTTTGTGATCATTACAGTTCCCAAAACCTAATATTTATGTCTTTTCTAAAATGTTCTTAGATAATGTGATTGGCCAAGATCCCATTGTCAGATGCCTACTGTGCACCCCCGGGACTTACACCCCTGCCTCAATGGATGACTAGAGCTTCCTACCTCCATACCTTTATGCACACCAGCCCCTCCACTGAGATCATTTCTACCTCCACACTAGTACTGTTGAAATTCTTCATGTATTCTGTGACCCAGATCAAATACTACTTTCCCTAGGAAGCTTACTCTGATCTCTTCTTCAAAAAGGCAACACTCTTTCCTGGGAACCCAGAGCATTGATTTGCACTTCTTAGTGTGTCCATTCTTGTATGTGATCTTTTTATGTGACTTATGTCCTCTAAATAGGTATCATGTGTTTCTTGACATTATAAACTATATTTTATTTGCTGCAGTGCTTCGAAGTGCCTCACATAAAATTATAATTCAATAAAATGTTCATTGAATACTTAGTTAAAAGCAAAATGAATAATGAGTAAATTAAGACACCTTCTTAACTGTCCCATTTTTAATTATCAGTTTTTGTTAATAAGACATTCAAATAAGAGTGTCATTATTATCTTAAATTAATATTATTAATGACAATAGTACTTGAATTGCCTCTAATTGCTTTTTAGGTCATATTTAAAATATGTTTCGTTATTAAAAAAATACCTACTACTAATATTTTTCTTGGCTTTTTATTTTCAGATGTGGTTGCATTTATATAAAACATATAGTTTATATATTGCATATCTGTCAGTATATATTGGATGCAGATTCATATGCATTAATATTCAATATATGGTCATTTTCTCAGAAAAGAATATGTACATACACACATTATATTTTCTATGCAGGCTTGTGTGTATTTGTGTAAACATCACAGAACTTTTCAAGTAGGACTATTGATCAAAGATGGGAGTAACTAATATAAAAAACCCTTAGACATTTCCAAGGGCCAGAATACTTTGAAGTATTTCAGCAAGAACATATTGACCTCTTTGGGGAAAAGGATTGTGTGCAGCAATCAGACATGACTATCTAATGTTGAAGATCAAAGGGTATTGACTGAAATCTGCAGTTGCCATAGCTACTGAGCCCTGTGAATTTACTATAGTTCTCTTATTACAAGCATAAGATTTACAGTTAAGACCTGCTTTATTGACGAGAGGGGTTATCTGTTCACTAAATCTGAAGGTTTACTGGAATGATTTTCAGCCGCATTATTTTGTTTAATTGAATCTCATTCAGTGAAATTACAATTAAAATACAAAGTTCTCAAGGTACAGATTCATAATCTACTCTAACCCTATCACTCTTTTTAAGATATGCAAAATACTTTAAGATCAACTCCAATCTTAGAGAATAAGATGTTTATGAAGTATTTTTATTTAGAACAGAGTTTCAATTGGCTATAATAACTGGAACAGTGGCAAAGTTGACAAGCAGGACCAAGTCAGCACATCTCAAACAGTCTCCTACAAAATAGTTTAATGCCTTTTTCCTGGTGACACCAAGAGGATTTCTGAAAATAAGCTTTGAATCCCAAAATCTCAATCATCAAAGAATGTCTGGTTATCTAAAGCTACTTTCTGAAACCTTCCTTCAAATGGAGATTTTAAAAACATAATCCCACCTTTGGCTGCCTTTTCTACAATTGACCTGGTTCCCAATTTCTTATACATCTATTATTCTAAAAACCATTTCATTTATTCATCTAATTTCTGAATAGATATTTGCCTGTTGGGCTACAGCTCCCAACAAAGTATCTTCATAACTAAATGGAGACTGTTGGCAGAAAGGAAAAGTATAGAAAGCTAGCCAGTAAGTCTCCAGCTTCTTGTGGGAGTAAATGGGTTCTCCCCACAACCCTTTATATTCACAAATGTGCCCTTTTTCATAAATCTTCCAGAACCTTAGGGGGAAGAATTTCCCAAAATCGTCTTTTTGTTTATTATTCTGGAAATAAAAAAATATGCTCCTAGATGGGGTCCAAAATTGTGGTACTGGCAGCCAGGCCAGGTTTGAATTCTCGATCGAATCACTGAGCCTCAGTTTGCTCAACCAGAAAATAGTTGCTACTTCATGATGTTTTGTAAAATTTTAATGTATCACTTATATATGAGGTGCTTAGCTGAGAACCTGACACATCGTGGTGCTCAGCAAAGTTGAGTTATTATTTCCTGCTAAGAAGTTTTATTTTTTTTTTAAGTAAGAATGTAGAAAAAGAAAAGATGAAGAAAAAATTCTTATGATTCCAAATATCATTTTCAGAAGGTACAGGAGGTCTAAATTTATTGTACAATCCCCTGTTCTCCTCTGATCAGACAATCCATTTTAAGTTTCACTTTTAGAAAACATAAATCTTTTGAAAAATGTCACAGTTATACTGTAGAACTTAACAGAAATATTTTATAGTAATTAGAAAGAGTGATTACTTATCCAAGTTTAGATCACTTAGGACATACTGAAACGTTGGAGTACAGTTTTTGGCTATTAATTACTACTAAAGTTTATTCCAGTTCTCTAGTAGGAAAAAACAACAACAACAACAACAACAACAACAACAAAACCTAGATCTTTCTGTTCTATTTTCAAGCTCTTTTCTAGAGTATTACATACAGGCTTAAAACAACAAATAAACAAACAAAAACAATGAAATATGTAAGAGCTTCAAGGCTGAGTGGAAGCTATGGTCATGGTTTCCTTAGTAACAGTGATGACCTTGTTATAGCCACCAGCCCCCGATAGACACATGGACCACCAGAAACCAGTGAGTTATAAGAAACACACTCTTTATTCAGCCAACTAGGTCTGCCAGGGGTACTCAGACTCCAAATTAAGCAGCCCCGAAATGTAGAGGTACAGGGTTTTTAAGCCCTAAATCCCATTTTCCTTCTCTCTGAAAATAAAAGTCTATTTTTCTTCTATTTACTAACTGTCAACCCACAGATCAGTTGTGCAAGCGGCGGGTACAGAAGCAGAAAGCTTATTGTTAGAATGTTATGTTCCCATGGGTGACAGCCTATGTTCCCATGGGCGATAGCCTATGTGCCCATGGGAGATAGCCAAGCAGTAATTTTCCAACCAGCACAGCCTAAGTCCATATGGCCTTAACATATAAATGTATAAAGTATGCTGGGAAGAAATGAAGTTTTTTTAATATACAAAAGTATCACTTTCATTTTCTTGCCTGCAAGTATTCTCTCTGTTCATCAGTAGAGTGTAAGCTAAATGATATGCAGCCATGTGATAAAAATCTGAATCTGTTTAACATTCATTTGGAGCATAACTCAATACCTGTATACGTTTAAAATACTGCAGGTGTGATCATCAAATAGAAATCTGGAAAAGTAGTGCATAAAAAATTTCTGTTTTCTCAGGCTAAGTGGATTCACCCAATTGCCCACTCACCCATAAGTCAATAATTCTTTCCTTTTGCTCAGGTGATTTACAGCCTTCAAGTGATGCGTTCTAGAACACTGTGGGCAAATCCCTGTGTCTCTTCTCAACACTTTCTACTTAGAGTTTTATCCGCACCTATGAATCAAACCCAAGAAAAAGCCAAATTGGAGTCTTTAAAGCAAGTGCACATATAAAAATTAAGACAATACATGAAAAAACAAAGTTCCTATTGTGATAAGTGGAAGTGGGAGCAAGTATTCTGTTCTACTGAGAATTAGTGATGTTCTTATTCTAAGACAGCTTCATTGTAATTTGACAATATTTAAGAATGTGGGAGGTTTTCTGCTTGGCTCATGGACAATTTTTATATGGCATAGCACAATAATTGCTGGCCAAAGTATTAAGGTCCAGAAGATAATTAAATAATGCAAAGGGACAAAGTGAACTTTGCAAGCTGTGTTTCTATTTCTCAATCTCTTGCTCTGCAGAGAACTCAGACTGCTACTCATTGGTTTTATTATATAATTTTCCTGTGCACAATGCATAAACTACAATTTAACTGGAGTTTTCATATAAAAAATAATTTAAGAGAAATAAATCATGATATAGCTTCCACATCTTCTAAATGAGCTATACTGGAATAAATATATCTTCTCTTGAGTGCTGTTATTGGGGCTGTGAGTCTAGGTCCTGAAAGGGGTAAGGTTTTTATGAATTCTCATATTAGATTAAAGGGGAATGTGTTTGGGACCCAGAGGTTGTGTACACAGACAGATACTTATCAGCAGATAGTTTCTCAGTAAACTTAGATATTTTTTAAGTAACCTTCTAAGGTTATCAGTAATTTCACTTATTATGACTTCCATTTCTAAGTTTATTCATTTTTAATTCTAATTTTATAGATTTTAGTTATGTTTTAATCATACAGTCAAGTTTAAATTTGTTTTCTTTCTGAAAAATGATTTGAAATTGTGACATAGGAGTTCTAATCATCAATAAATACCCCTGGAGCAACTAAAGCAAAAAAAAAAATTTGAAAGTGAATACATCTAAAAAATATCTTCTTTGAAATCCCTAATTTAAAAATATTGCCAGAAGTATTTTTTTCAGGTCTACAAAGAAAAATGGAAAAGAGATGAAAACACTTTCATTAATTATTCAAATGGCCCAAAATAAGTAAAATTGAAAATAGTTCATAATATATTCTCTGTTTTGGAATGATTATTTTTCTACTGAAACTGAGTTTGAGTTCAAGCATATAAATGGTAACAATAGACCATTGAGACTATAGGTAGATGATAGATAGATAGATGGATAGATGTTGATCTGAGATCAGTACTACTTTCATCCATAGGAGCAACTGCCAAGTCTGGGGCATGGGTAAACAAAATACCTTGCCTGCCAGAGGCCAGGAGAAAGAGAGGGCTAGTGTGCTGGGGTAAAGAGAAATCACCAAAGCTTGTAACAATTACATAAGCCTGCTTAAAGAGCTGGAATCTAGCTCTTTGCTCAAATGCAAAAATAGTTTTTTCCAACTGCCATTGATTTCCTTCCAGAAACCTATGGCAGTTCAGGACATTCAGTGATGGGCTGGAAAGCAAGGACACATCTCTTACAGTACTAATGATGCTTAGATCCTAAAGTAATGCTAGAGAAGATGCCTATAATATACATAGAACAATTCTTGCCCTCAAGACATTTGACACAAAAAGGGAATTGCATTTAATAAAGTTATAACCCAGCCCCAGACCTCACTCAACTACTGATTAGATCAAAGTGGTCATTCTCTTAAAGTATCTAATGAAGTAAAGAGCCGGCCCTCTCTGAGAAAAGGAAAATTAATCTATTCTCTGTGGGTCTTTTAAATACATCTACTATACAATTTAAAAATTATGATATATGCAAAGAAAGAGGAGAAAGTGACCCATAATTAAAAAAATTTTAAAAGTCAATAGGAGCAAAACCACTGATGATTCAGAGGTGGGAATTAATATACAAAGACTTTACATAAAACAAAGTTTTAAAGAATTTAGAGTAAAAGAGGGAAAGCTTTAGCAGAAAAATGAAAACTCTAAAATTAACAAATGAAAATTCTAGAAGTAAAAATACAATATCTGAATAAATGATTTGTTGGGCAGGCTTAACAGTAGTCTAGATTCCATAAAAGAAATAATTAGATAACTCATAGACAGGTCAACAGAAATAATATAAATAAAACCAGAGTTGAAAAAAAGAACTTGAGAGGCATGCTAAACAATAACAAATGGTATAATCTGTGTAATTATTGTTACATACAGAGGAAAGCAAAATCAGGCAGAAGAATTACCTGAAAATATAATGGCTAAGATTTTTTTCAAAATCAGTGAAAGGCATCAAACCACAGATTAAGAAGTTCAGAGAAATTTAGGATAAATACTGTTTATGTTTTCTCTTCTTCCACACAAATCTTTGTTTAAAAACAAACAAAAAACTGATGTTTTTCCACATTTGAAATATTCTCCATACTCACATATTATCTCTAGATGATATCCTCACCCAAAGCTCCTCCTTTGATAATTCTTAAAAGCTATCAAAATCGTACTTGGAAGGTAATTAGCTTCATTCCTTTTGTTAATGATCTGAACTGTATTCTTGGAAGAGATCTCAAACTCGCCTGATACTATTACAAAATCATTAGCATGCAATAAAGGTATTTCACTTAAAAAAAAAAAGTGCATATGTTTGCCCAGTATATCAATAAAGAAGGTCTTTAGACTTGCAAGTCTCGCTTTCAGTCATTTGGATCCTGTTATATTTTTCAAAACATTTCCTACTCTATAAATCTGAAGCTCACATCAAATTAATTGCCCCTAGAGATCTTAATTGCATATAAAATATATCTTAAGTTCACACCAATTGACTTGATAATGAGCCCTCATCACTATAGAATCCATGAGGTCAAAGTCTCCATTAAGACATTGACAAGAAGCAGCCACTAATGGACCTGGATAACTGGAGTTTCAAGACCTGGGGCATTCATATCTTTTAGGCTTGCTTCTGTGACAAGACCGCATTTCCGTGGCACAGCAAATGTTGTATTACTATGGTACTTTATGCTTGATCAGGTTTATCAGAGCAACAAGTCTGAACTTAACTGTATAAATGTGACCCAGTTTAGCATTTTAAAATTATAGTTCAAGCATACCTAGTAACCCCCAATACCCTGTTAGAAAATCTCTGAGGTCACACTTAGTTTCATAATGGTACTAATACATTATTTGCTTTTATATTCCTCCCGTGAGTGTATAAAGGAGTTCCTCAGAGACTGCTTGACATGTGATGACCTTGCTTTGCTGGCTAATAGACTGATTACTTGAATTTTCTTGTTTGTTTTTTTTTTCAAAAAAATTTCAAAAGTAGTAGGTTTAGGGTGTAAAAATGTGTATTTTTATATATTTACTTAATTGTTTCTTGTATTTCCACTACCCTCTTTTTAACTATCTTCTATTATATCTGCTAAGATCTTTGTAACCACTTATCTTCACTGAATTGCTACATTCGAAATTCTAAAGTTTTCCCTGTTCCTATGTGGAAACACAATAACAAGTATGTACACTTTATAGTCTGGTTTTGCAATGACATTTTAAAATCTTTGTAAAAACTTTTCTAAATTTTAAATTTATGTAGAGCTGTTATTATTTTATAATTTAATAGTATTTTATTCTAAAATAATTTTATGTTTTTATATATTTAAGGATGGATCTTAGCTTAAAAAGAGATTAAAAGGTAAACTTTCTCAGGCCATAGTTGCAGTCTACAATTACAAATGCTGAAAATTTTAAGACTGACATTAGAGAGGTCTCTGACTCATGGAAGGAACATACTCTAAAGACACTGTGTGAAACTATAATCAGAAAATGAAAATATGACAAAAGCTATCTTTATCTCATCTCTGTAGATGTTGGCAATACACCTTTTTGTATCTTATGCAACATTACATTTTCAAATGGCATTAAGGTGCCCATTGAGTCACAGGATTTTCAAGCCAAACATTTAGAGTTGAAAGAAAAAGCAATTACATATTTTAAATGCTAAAACCCAGGATCAATGTATCTGTAAAATACCATGGAAATAAATTAACTAGAGAGATAAAACAATCTGGAGCAATTGTTTCAACTGTTAGTGGACAAATACTCAGAAGGCTCTCTGAAACAAAGGTTTGAAACCCAAGAGTTTCTGACTAAGTAAGTCTGAGTTGGGACTTGAGAATTTGCTTTGCAACCATGTTCCCAGGTGACACTGAAGATGCTGGTCTAAGAATCATACCTTAGGAATCACCAATCTAAAGTAATGATTCTCAAATTTTAACGTGCAAAAGAACCCTTGGGGACCTTGTTTTATCTGCAAAATCCTCAATTCTCCACTACCCAAAGAGTTTGATTCATTAGATAGATCTGGGAAAGCTACAAATTTCAAAAGCTCCCCAGGTGATTCTGATGACCATGAACAAAGGACTTTGCTTTAGGTTTTTAAAAAGTTCCCCAGGTGATTTAAACATTCAGTCAGAGCTAAGAATCAGTGCTTAGATGCTACTTGTTGTCTTTCAAATGATTTGGCAGTACTTCTAACCCTACCTCATTGCTGCTATCCTTTTCCTCTTCAGATCTTGAGTAATTAATCTGAGGCCCTCTACAGACTAGAGCAGTGCAGTATTACCTGCCTAACACCCTTTTTCTCCCACTTACTCCCACCCTTTCCCCAACTACTGTATCCATCTCCCCTCATCACTATTGGTTTGCAGGTATCTGATCTGTGCTAAGCCATTAAAGCTTAGGCACTATTAGCAACTCTTGCTTATCACGTGACAAGAGAAGGAAATCAAAGGTAAGAAATAAAAGCTTAAAGATGTCCCACAAAGAGTAGAAATTAGAGAATTAGAATCCCTAGTTACTGAGGTACCAGTATAATCTAGTCTTTATTTCTGAGAAGTCTCATAATTATTTTTTAAAAATCCATTGTTTTTGTTTTTGCTATGTTCACTTAAAGAGTGAGCATCTATAACTTGAAATAACTAGAAATAAACGTATTCCTCATTGACAAAACCTGATACCCTGGACATTCTTTAAAAGGGAGAAGATAGTTTAGGGATAAGAAAATTAAGAAATTTTCCTGAGGCCACACAGAAAGCCAGAACCAAAAGCAGAACTAAAACTGTTCATTGGTATCTTTTACACTGCACAGCTTGTCCAAGCATTAATTTGATTTACTTAAAATACCCAAAGGCAAATAGTGGCTTCTTATAAATCGGTGTGCATGGATCTCCTAAGCCAAACCTTAAAAGAATAAATTGCAATTTCCAGTGATTATTTAGCTACTACTGATCTATTGAATTAGACAATATGTTTGGACTTGGCAGACAGACATCTCCAGATCTGCCCTTCATGGTTTACATCCCTCCTTGGGAAAGGTCAAGTGCAATAATGGCTTTCTTTCACTCTTTGCAGCTAAGCATGAAAATCTTACTACAGGAAGAGTATACCCAATTGCACTGTTATTGCCTGGAGAATCCACATGTTGGCCACAATCTTTGCTGAATCACAGCCCAGGCACACACCTGGACTTTTATGGCACTTAAGTAATGGTGTCACACTTTTAAAAATGTGAGGAGGTTTTAAAAATTCTGGTCTCATACAAAGTTTTTCTACTTTATGTAAAAAAACTTATTTTCCATCTATCTACATGAAAGGGTGCAGGAAGCATGGAAAAGGACAAGGGAAATTCCTTTTGTCTGTACCTTATCTCTGTCTTGAAACGTGACCTACTGTTTGAAATGTTGGACGTACTTGAATGACCCCATCAGAATTCTCGATTGCCAGAGCTGTCCATCTTCTAAAAGCTGGACTTTCTCTAGAAAAGAGATGTCTAGAAAGGGAATGAATTCTGTAAACTTACTAGTCATTTTCATTAATATAAGTCTACAGATAAAACAGCAAAAATACTTAGATAATGCACTATAACAATCCCACAAAAATATTTAAAAATGAATACGAAGCACATGTTTCCACATTAATGTCCCCACACACAAAAGAGCAATAGTGATAGTCTCTCCTCTAAGATGGTAAGTTTTAGTATGAATAACTCAAAATATTGGGTGGTATGTGTGGATTGAAGGTTTTGGGTTATATGCCTTTTCAAAAATAGAAAAATGTTCTGAATAATTTGATCTCAGGATGATATTGTGAAATTACCCAAGAAGGAAGTCACCCTCTTATAGAAAAAAAAAAAAATGTAAGGCGACTTGAATAGTAAAGAACATGGCTTGAAAACAAACTTCTTAAATACAAAAGGAACAGTTATAAAGAAAAAATAATGCTAATTTAACAGATTTTGCATAATTAACTTTCTTCTGTTTTAAAACATTAAAATTAGGAAGTTTTCACTTCTGTCTGTATGTTTGAGCAGCTATAACAAAATTCCACACACCCCAGTGTGTTCTGGAGGCTGGAAGTCTGAGATCGGAGTGCCAGCATCGTCAGGTGAGGGCCCTCTTCTGTGTCACAAACATCTCATTGTGTTCTCACATGACCAAAGGCTAGGAAACTCTGCTGGCCCTTTTTTTTTTAATAAAGAAATGAATCCTAAACACCTCCTAATACCATCACTTTGAGGGGTAGAGTTCCAACAAGTGAATTTTGGAAGAACAAAAACATTCAGACCATGGCAATTCCCTTTTAATACAAGGACTAAGAACTGCCACATTGAGTGATTGTGCTGTGTCTCAGGTGTGGTTCATATATTATCACACTTTATCATCACAACTATCCTATCAGGTTATTGTTATTATTATCCTAGTTCATATCAGTTACCTATTGCTGTGTAACAAATTAACCTCCAACTTGACAACTTAAAACAATAACCATTATTATCTCACAGTTTTAGTGGGTTAGAAAATCAGGCACAGCCTAGCTGGGTGCCTCAGGCTCATGTTCCTGGCTATTGGCCCGCCTCAGAAGATCAATTTCCACACTTCCTATGTAGTTCCTGGTCTGCCTCAGGTGTTCTCTGGCTATTGCCTGAGGACACATAATCCTCTTTGCAGGGATGCTCGCAGTATGGCAGCTTGCTCCCCTCAGAGAAAAAGGTTTGTTAAAGAACAAGAATGGATCTCCCAAGAAGGAAGCTAAAACTTTGTATAACCTAGCCTTGGAAATGATATCCTATTACTTCTGACATATTCTTTTAGAAGAGAGTCACTTAGCACAGCCCATGCTCAAGAGGAGGCAATTACATAAGTGTGTAAACACCAAGCAGGCAGGAATCCCTGAGGCTGTCTTACAGGCTGCCTACCATAGAATCTTTATTATTTTAATAGTCGAGGCAACTGAGGCTTAGAGATCATTAAGAACTTTCTGAAGGTCGTTTTACTGTTCTAGGATGAAACAGAGATTCATTTCCATACTATTGGAGCTCAGAGACCAGCTTTTTAATCAATATACAATAGGAAAATATGTGTATATATATGTACATTCTAAGAAATTAATCTTTTATTTGCTGAACCATTTTGACAACCATTTCCCCTTCTATAGGAAAAGCTTAAGGCCAAATAATGGCAGTAATTTAGATTTATCAAATGCATTGCACTATTAGACATATGAACATATAGTGCTAGATTTTCAGTATTTTTTATACACTTCAGTCTAACAATTTCCTCAAATTCATTGCTCTTTCAGGTTTGTATATGAGTTGACAAAATAGGAAATGACAAACATATTTTCATATGTTTTATACACTGAGATTCTCAGAAGTGTTTATTTGGCTTACGGTTAATGTGAAAGAAGAAAATATAATTTTGCAGAGTTGGCTTTATTAGAAAATAACCTAGTTATTGCAGTGCTGTTGGAGAGCCAAAGTTTCTTTTTTTATCTCAGAAGGAAAGTAGATACAGTGGAGCCATAGTCATTTATTCCCTGCAGTATACTGTTATCCTACTATTTCTTATGTAGGTTGGAATGCTTGTAAAGAGCCAAATGACAAGTGAGTCTAAACAGCAAGTAAGAAAAAGACTATGATCAGGTTTTTCTAGATGCCAGTTTTACTGTAATACAGGAATTAGCAACAAAGGAAAACCGAAGAGGCTTTCTGACAACTGTCCTATTGGTTTAGTCAGGCCCTCTGTGCAGACCAAATGGCCTGTGCCAGCACAGAGGAATTACCCAACTGTCACCTCTCTCCCAACTGACTGTTGTGTCACAGTTGAACTACTACATTAGGGCTTTTATGTTTATGGATTGTTCCTGTAAAGGAAACTTTGGCATTATCTATGCTCTTAAGATACTCATCTCTATTTCTTTAACACCTAACACATTGCTAGCTCTTAATAAATAATTAAGAATGGCCCTGTATTTTTTGAACATATGGATGGTTTGAGGTTTGGATTTTTATCTTTATATTGATCGGGACCAGCTGGTAACATAAGTGACAAAATTCTGAGAGACAGTTTGTTCACAATATACTTCATTCAGCAAAAGGAGAAAAGGGTATAAATTTTTCAAGACAATTGTTTCTTATGGGAGTTCCAGATCAGTAGCATCTAAATTTAAGAATTATTCTTTAAATCACACTTTTCTTTTTTACTTATTTCTGATGCTGTCTGAAAATCAATTAGATAAAAAATATTTTATAATTGTTAATCTAAGCATCTGTTTAATAGCTCCTCATAACAGTATGGAGGTTCCTCAAAAAAAACTAAGAATTGAATTACCATATGATCTGGGTATTTACCTAAAAAACCTGAAAACATTTATTCACAAAGATATATGTACCCTGATGTTCATAGCATCCTTATTCTCAGTGGCCAGGACAGGAAGCTGACATGTCCTACAGTAGATGACTGGATAAAGAAGATATGATACATATATAAAATGGAATATTACTCAGCCATAAGAAAGGATGAAATACTACTATTTGCAACCACATGGATGGATCTTGAGATAATCATGCTAAGCAAAATAAGTCAGACAGACAAAGTTGAAAACCACATCATATCACTCATATGTGAAATATGAAATTGAAAGCAACAAACAAACATGACAAACAGAGACTCATAACCACTAACACTGGGTTAGTGGTTATCAGAGGGAAGTGGGGAGTGGGCAGGTAGAGAGGGCTAAAAAGAGTCAAATATTTGGTGATGAAAGGAAATCTAACTCTGGGTGGTGAACACACAATGCTACACACACACACACACACACATAAATACAAACACACACACACACACACACACACACACATACACACAACTTACTGGTGAATGATACAGTTAAAACTTTTTTGATTTTGTTAATCAAAGTCACCCCCAATAATTTTGAATAAAAAATAAGGTGGAGGAAAAATCTTTTTCTTTTTAGAAAATGATATTAACATTCGTAAAGATTTTGATGTAATTGTGCCTCTCTTATTGTAATCCACATTTCTATATTTTTAATAAATTGCTACATCTAATCCACTAAGTATTACTTAGAAAACTGTGTCATTTATACTCAGTAAACTTCAGAGTAACCATTTTGTCATTATTCCATAGGAAAATTAACATGACATTGTCTATGAATTGCATAACAAATTATTATCAACTAGAAATAAACATGAAAAATAGAATAGTTTGGCTATAAACATTTTAAATATAGCCAAATGTCATGTCTTCACATACTTATTGAATTTAAATTTTAAACATTGCATTAAATTTGTACAATACAATTAGCTGGACCTGACATCACCAGGGCTTGTCTCTTCGTCTCAATCCACACTTGTTCTATTTTTGTTTTGCTTGTACGGCGTTGTTTTGGATGAAAGCAAACTGAGGCTACTGAGATTTAAACAGGCAGGAAAGAGAGAAGGAGGATTTACATGATGCAAGGAGAAGCTATAAGTCAGTTTTGTTCACCCTTAACCTTGACCGCGCCTCTACTTGTTGGGTTGCCCTCCAACAAGTAGTGTGAAGACATTGCCAATGATTTCCATTCAACAATGCATGCTCCTTGAGTTACTTTGTTTTTAATCACCCAGTCATATCACGGCCACTCTAATATATAACTAATATTTATTGGGTGCTAACTGAACGCTTGGCACATTATCTAATTTAATATTCACCACTACAATCCCAGGAGATAGGTGATAGTATTACCATTTACGGAGGAGAAAAGTGAGGCTTCAGGGTTAAGTAACTTGTGCAGTTTCATAGCAGTAGTAAGTGATTCAGTTGGAATTAACACCCAAGTTTTCTTAACTCTGTACCTATAGTCTAAACTGTTGCTCACATATTTTTGAGTCACTGGGGACTAGGGATACCATTCACATAGATCATAGTGAATGATCTTATTCACTCAAAGGGGAAACAAAGCTGAGATTTTAGGTTTATTAACATTATATTCTGCCAAACCACAAATTCTAACATACCTAGTCATACAGTGCAAAAAAAGTGAGTAATACTCACCTGAATTGTGCAGTCAGCAAGATGACACCCTACCTACAGGATTGCCTAAGCATTCTTTCAGAGTTAAATAAAGCAAGCAAGAAAGTTTTTCTTTTTCAAGTTTTAAGTGTACCCATGAACATCTACAATGAGATTCTTAGTAATTTTAATATACATGGTAAGTTATTTTTTATTTCATCATGTTTAATGAAAATGAAAACAAAATAGCTATCTTTTATAAATAAATTCTAACTTAACCTCCTACACCAAATTTTAAAATGACAAACAATAGTTAAAATCATTTGGAATGAAACTTAATGTTTTCTCTTTGGGTTAATTAGAACAGGTAGCATTTCCATAAATATGAATGTTCCTTGTTTTACTTTTTTGCTTTTAAGCCATGGATAAAGCCAGAAACCTTGCCTTGTGGCTTTAGTTACTTTTGAAAATGCAACAATATTTCTATTTTAAAAAATCTGTCACATGCAGCCAAATGCTATGATTTAGCACTGCAACCTGACACGTTTCCTATTCATTAAACTGATTTCCCATTGTATTAAGGAAAGAGCCTAGGCATTAAAGACAAATGTTATATTTCTATATGTGGACATTTTTTTTTTAACCCTCGGTTGTTTACAGCCAAGATTCAGATTCTTGGCTCTGAGTCCAAGTTCCTCTCACATAAACTTGTTTCAGAACATGTGCTCCACATTTGTTTCCTAGGATGCAAATGGCTTGGGCATGTGCTGACTAAAACTCAACACAAAGGGGATTTAGTTAGATCCATATAGCTTGGTAAACATTTTGTTACAAAATTTGAGTAAAGATCATAAAATAATGCTTTTTTCTTCTTAACCTTCTAACCTCTGGACAGATTTTCAGATTGTTTCCAGACAACTTTATTCAGATACTGAAACAGCCTTCATACTAGAATAGATGTATGTGAAATAGAGCTAAGATAATATCTTTTAGATTAATCTGAGATTAAATTTTCACATCCATTTAAATATATTAATTGATAAGGATGAGTTTTCTGCAAAAATGAGAATTCTGTAAGAAGAATTCTGATGCCAGAGAACACAGCTACATGTACAGTCAAAATAGATTGGAATTCTTTTTTTTTTTTTTTTCCAGGGATACTGAATCTGGGGAAACTTGGAGGGGAAAAGCCATAATATTGTTTTTTACTAACATTCCAATTACTACTTTCCAAAGTGCTTACACTCAATATTGGCAGGCTTGTATTAGAACTCTGAAGAGAAATTAAAAATGGCAATAATGTCAATTTTCTTACAGATTAATTGCCAAAATTTTTTTTTTCTGAGGTTGTTTAGTATACTATGGGGGTGAAATAAAGTTTCCAGTGCCCAAATGTTAAACTTTTAGGGATCATCAGCCAGAATCACATTAAAATAAAAGTTTTTTGGAGAGCACATTACAATTCTAAAGGAAAGGCCAAACTGCTAACTTTGTCTGATTTTAAATAAAGTTCCAGGAATGAAATAAAGATTGTCTTTTTTCCACATTTTTGAGTGAGATATTTCATCGTGTACATGTTTTCATTAAAACTTATGAGTCACCTTTGTTTTGATTTTTTTTGGTATTTTGAAAATATTTGTGTTTATTTATATTTGTTTTCAGTTTTTACTTGTTTATGCATATATGACATATATGATATACATACATTTGTGATATACACTGTTTACATACACAAATAAATATAAATGTATCCATGAGAAATGGTCCCATGCAATTTTCCACTAACAAATAAAAACATTATTTCAATGATTGCCTTTGTAATCTGTGAGTACTTTTAGATTGTGCTTCATTCTTTCATAAAATTTATTCAACAACTAATTTTATTTTACCATGTGTCAACAATACTGGAAGCTAGATAAAATTCATTAGTATTTACCCTTAAACTCCGATTTAATGGTAGTTTCATGAAGATGACAAGGAGAGTATTTATTTAATTTAAGCCTGGATGTATAAGTCAACAAGACTATAGAACACAGTTCTATTAAAAAGAATTATTTTGTAAAGGATTGGGTAAAAAGAAGAAATTTTTCTTGTGATAGATCTTACCATATAGCTAAATAAAATGATAATAACAGAATATGACTCATCTTGGCTATCTTCTCTTTCTCTTTTATTTTATGATCTAATAAAATATTTATCTACAGTAATTCTCCAACCAATGATAACATAACCTTGTTCTTTATCTTTCATTTCTGCACACTTTCGGGGTATTGAACTTATTAAAATATACATTAGAGAACATATTTTTTATGGTTTTATTGAGATATAATTCACCTTCTTTCAATCCATGAATATGGAATACGTTTTCATTTAATTATGTTTTCATCAGTTTTTTTCATAAATATCTTATAGTTTTCAGTGTGTAGACCTTTATGCTATTTTAAATGGAATTGTGTTCTTTATTTTCTTTTCAGATAATTCATTGTTAGTGTATAGAAAGCAACTGATTTTTATATGTTGATTTTATATCCTTAAACTTTACTGAATTTGTTCATTAATTATAACAATTTTTTGATGGAGTCTTCAGAAATTTTTTATGTATAAGGTCATATCTTCTTCAAATAGAGACAATTTCACTTCTTTCTTTCTGATTTTAATAACTTTTATCCTCCTTTCCTTCCTTCCTTCTTTCCTTTCATTTTTGCCTGCTTACTACAGCTAGGACTTCCAGTACTATGTTGAATAGGAACAGTGAGAGTAGGCATCTTTATTTTGTTTTTGATCTTAGAGAAAAAGTTTTCAACCTTTCACCATTTAATATGAGGTTATTTGTGAGCTTGTCATATATTGCTTTTATTATGTTGATGTGCATTCCCTCTATAACCACTTACTTTGTTAAGTTTTTGTCATAAATGTATGTTAAATTTTGTCAAAAGCTTTTTCTGCATCTATTGATATGAGCTTATATTTTTATCTTTCATTATAGTAATGTGATGTATCACATTTGTTGATTTGCATATGTTGAGCCATCTTTGTATCCCAGGGCTAAATCTCACTCAATCATGGTATATGATAATTTTAAGCTGCTGTTGAATTTGGTTTGCTAGTATTTTGTTGAGTATTTCTGCATCTATATTCATTAGGAAAATTGTTTTAAAGTTTTCTCGTAGTGTCCTTTTCTAGCTTTGGTATCAGAGTAAAGCTGACCTCATAAATTAAGTTTGGTAGTATTTCTTTCTCTTCAATGTTTTGGAAGAGTTTGAGAAGAAATGCTATTAATTCTTCTTTAAATATTTGGTAGAATTCACCACTGAGACCATCTTGTCCTGGGCTTATCTTTCTTGGAAATTTTTTTGTTACTAATTTAATTTCCTTGTTCATTATTGGTCAATTCAGATTTTCTATTTCTTTATGATTCAGTTTTGGTCGGTTGTATGTTTCTAAGAATTTATCCATTTTTCCTAGATTACTCAATTTGTTGACACATAGATATTCATAGTAGTCTCCTATGATCTTTTATATTTCTGCAGCATCGATTATAATATCTCCTTTTTTATTTATGATTTTATTTGAGTCCTTCCCTTTTTCTTGGTTAGCCTAGCTCAAGGTTTGTCATTATATTTATCTTTTCAAAGAACCAATTCTGAGATTTGTTAACCTTTTCTATTGTTTTCTATTCTCTATTTTATTTATTTCTTCCCTAATTGTTATTATTCCCTTTATTCTGCTAACTTTGGGCTTGATTTATTCTCCTTTTTCTAGTTTCTTGAGGTGTAATGTTAGATTGTTTATTGGAGATATTTCTTTTTCTCTTGATATATGCATTTATCGCTAATAACTTCCCTCTTAGAACTATTTGCTGCATTCCTAAGTTTTGGTATGTTGAATTTCAATTTTCATAAGCCTTAAGATATTTTTTATTTCCCTTTTGATATTTTCTTTGATCCATCAGTTGTGCTGGAGTGTGTCATTTAATTTCCATGCATTTGTGAATTTTCTGATGTTCCTCCTGTTACTGATTTCTAGTTTCATACTAATGTGGTCAGAAATGATACTTGATAAAATTTTTATCTTCTTAAATTTTTTGAGACTATTTTGTGACCTAATGTGATTTATCCTCAAAATGTTTTGTGTGTACTTGAGAAGAATGCATATGCTGTTGCTTTTGGATAAAAGCACATGCATATGTCTGTTAGGCTAATTTCTTCTATAATGTTTTTCAAATCTGCTACTTCCTTATTGATTTACTCTCTGATGATCCATCTACTGCTGAAAGCGGGGGATTAAAGTCCCAACAATGATTATATTGCTGTTTGTTTCTCCTTTTAGTTCTAATACTATTTCTTTCATGTATATAGGTGCTTTGATATTAGCTGCATAAATCTTTACAATTGTTATATCTTCTTGAAAGATTAGCCCCTTTATCATTATATAATGACCTTCTTTGTCTCTTTAGATCACTTTAGCTTAAAGTCTATTTTATCTGATATAAGTTTAGCTACCTCAGTTTTCTTTTATTTACCATTTGCTTGTAATATTTTTTCACCTTTTTATTCTCAGTCTGTGTGTTTTTCAAGTTAAAGTAAGTCTCTTGTAAGCAACATATTGTTGGGTCTTGCTTTTTATTAACTAAGTCATTCTACATCTTTGACGAAAAAATTTAATCCATTTATGTTTAAAGTAATTATTAATAGGTAAGGACTTAATATTGTCATTTTATTCACTATTTTCTGACTGTTTTGCAGATCCTTTGTTTCTTCCTCTCTTGCTGTCTTCCTTCACAATCAAATTGCTTTTCATAGCAGTATGCTTTGGTTCTTTTATCATATTTGTATATGTGTATTTTCTATAGGTTTTTCTTTTGTGGTTGCATGGTGCTCACATTAATATATATAATCCTATTTTAAGCAGATAACTTAATTTTGATAGTATACACAAACTATACTTTTACTTCTCCTTTCCTCACGTCTTAGATTACTGATGTTATAACTTACATCTTTTTTTATATTGTGTATCCAATAATAAATTATTGTAGTAATAGTTATTTTAATGTTTGTTTTTATCTTTTAAACTAAGGTTGTAAGTGAATTATGCACTACCTTTACAATAATAGAGAATCTGTCTGTGACTAAATATTTACCATTGCCAGCAAGTTTTACATATTTATGTTTTTATGGAGTTAATTAATATTCTCTTATTTACACTTAAAGAATACTCATTAGTCCTGATAAGGCAGGACTAATGGTGATAAACTACCTCAGTTTTTGTTTGGGCAAATCCTTATCTCACCTACATTTCTGAATATTAGTATTCATTATTGACAGTTTTCTTTTTATTTCAATATTTTGAATATATCATCCCACTATGTCCTAACTTGTAAAGTTTCTGTTAAATAATCCACTAATAGTATTATGAGAGTTTCCTTATATGTAACATGGCACTTTTCTCTTGCTGCTTTAAAAAGTTTCTCTTTGTCTTTGACTTTTGACAATTTAATTATAATGTATCTCAATGCAGCTCTTTTTGGGTTTAACTTATTTGATTTTCTTTTTCTTTTTAGCCATCATTATTTTCAATAGATTTCTGTGCCTTATTCTTCTTTTTCTGGGATTCCCATAATATTAAAGATAATATGCTATTATCTTTAATAATATCTCATAAATCCCATAGACTTTCCTTTCTCTCTTCCATTTTTTTAATTCTTCTGACTATAGCTTCAAATGACTTATCTTCTTTTTCATTGATTCTCTCTTTTGCTTAGTTAAGACTCCTGTTGGAGCTCTCTATTTAATTCTTCAGTTTAATCATTGCATTCGTTAGCTCTAGAATTTTTCTTTGGTTTTGTTGTTGTTTTATGGTTTCTATTTCTTCATTGAACTTATATTTTATTTATTGTATTTGTAATTAGTTTAGTTGTCTGTCTGCGTATTCTTATATTTCACTAAGAACTTTTTAAAGAGGATTATTATAAATTCTTATATTCTTCATAGAGTTTCATTTCTTTAGCTTTATCAGTTTCCTTCGGTGGTGACATGTTTTTTTTTGTGATCCTTGATTCCTTGCAATATTATCTGCAAGTATGAGTAGGTGGTCCCCTCTTCCAGACTTTATAGATTCTCTTCAGCAGAGATAGACCTTCACCAGTCAATTTTACTTGGGATTTTAGATGGGTCAGCTAGTGGCATATGTGGGTAAAGTAGGGCTTGGAGTCTTTATTTAGGAAAGACCATTCCCCATGCTCTAAGGTCAGGAAGAGAGTCACTGTCTGGGCTCTCAGGTAAGGTAGGCCTGTTGACTAGGCTCTGTGTTTAAACAGGGTGTCTGAGAGGCCCCCTGATCAGGCAGGGCTGCTGGCTGTGTTCTAAGTAAAGTAGTATTCTAAGCTGGACTCTGTAATCACCTCTGATTGGCAAGGTGCCATTGATTGGACTCAGCAATTGGGCAAGGCTCTGAGCTGGGCTCTTCAATCACTGCTGGTTGGGTATTGTCTCAGGCTGTGCTCCCCAAATAGATGATGCTGCTATGTGTTCAGACAGCACCATAGGCAGTGATTCACAGTTAGATAAGACTTCAGGTTGAACTCTTAAATCAGGAAGGAATGCAGAAGTTAGGTGGGGCCACAGGCTGGGCTTTGTGATCATGGAGGCTGCTGGCTATATTTTATTATTAGGCAAAGTTGCTGACTGCATTTTTTGGTTGGGTCCTTCTGTTATATCTCACAGTTGGGTGGGCTAAAAAACTTGTTCTGCATTCAGACAGGGTTGTTGTCTAGGCTCCCTTGTCAGGTGGGCCTACAGATTACCATTCTACAATTTGGTAGGTTTTTTGTCTGGGCTTTCTGCCTGAGCAAGGCTACAAGCTATGTTCAGCAATCAGGCAAACCCATAGACTAATCTCTGCTATGGGATGAGACTGTAGGCTAGGTTCCGAGGCTGTCCAGGTCACTATACATGCTCCCTTATTACTCAAACCAGAGGCTATACTTGACTGTTGGGAAGTACTGCTGACCTGGCTCCCTGCCTGTGCATAGCTGTAGGATGGACTCCACGGTTGCCCAGATTCTCTCATCAGGCTTCCTAGTTAGGTGGGGCTGTAAAACAGCTCGTGTGGCTAGTTGGCTAGGGACCCAAACCAGGCAGAACTGTCAGCTGAGCTACCTGTCCAGACAGGGCCACTGGTTTGGCTTTGCAGATAGGCAGAGCCACTGACTGGGTACTCTGCTCAGGCATGGTACAAGAAGGAATGTGGGCCACCAAGATTGAATGCTGGTTGCTGTAAGCCCCATCCTTCTTGCCTCTCTCTATATGACCCCCAGTAGTAAAGTCCTGCAGATTCTCCAATGATCTTTGTGAAGTAAAATCTAAGTGGGCCTCATGGAAAGCATCCCATAATATTCGACAAGTTGGGTGTTCATCTTGGGCTCTCTTCCCACCAAAGAAACTGTAGGCCCAGGAGGGTCATTCTTGGTGTTGCTCTGTGATGGCCCAGGGAAGGGGCAATGTGGTCGGAGGATGACAGTTTCTTTCACCCTTCTAATGTAGTTCTTCATGATCTCTATTGTTTAGGGCATACTTCAGCAACCCTGGGTTTTGGAACTTTTTCTGTGGTGTCTTGACTATTCATAGTTGTTAGTTGGTTCTCTTGTGAGGGTGACTGAAATCAGAAATAAGCTCTCTTGATGACATCATCATGTTCACATCTCTATGTATTCCATTGGTCTTTGTCTCACCTGGATGCCCAGCTAGATCTATGCCTGTGTTTCTTGTGTGCACAAAAACAGCAAAGGTAAATAGAAGACAGATGATATTTCCTTTATCTTTCAGAGAAAGAGGTAACATGAGTACCAGCACCACAGAAGAACAAAAATCACACCTTCTCTGAACAGTTGGACTAAAGCCTAGGTAAAGCTCCAGGTCCCGCCCTAGAGCAAACAAGAAGATAAGCTCTTGGGAAAGCCAGAAGTCAATTTGGCTAGAAAGGGAAAGCAGGGATGAACACTATTTCAAGGGGAACAGGAGGCTAATAAAGAGACATGCCCTAAGGCATTTTTCTCTTACTGTAAATAAATAGATACATACTCCACCTTCTGCCATTAACTCATTAGTTTCTCTCCTCCTGCATCCTTGAACAAACCTTAAATATAGAGTGCAGACAAGGGAATAGAACAAACTTCTAATGATTCTAAACTATTTGTAATAATTACCAGGTTACTTTATATTTGCCATTTTAAGGTGAATTTAGCTTTGAAATTCTTGACATATTAAGATAATGACATAATTTTGATAATTTCATGATTTTTTATATTAACTTGAATTATTGGAACATATAATATGTATTCAATATATATAATAATTACTTAGCTTAAAGACAGCATGTCAAATCATAGATCCTAATAACCATTAACTATTCATAGTAAATATCCAATATAAAATAGCTTATAAGGTAAGAGTTTGTCTAATTTTTCAACACAAGCATCATTAAAGTCTACTGCATTAAAGAGTTTTATCAAAAAAAAAAAAAAACAAGAAATATTTGTGAGATGTGTGCTTTCTACACCTTGTTTTATTAGGAATCATAGCTCAGAGAGCAGTAAGTCACAAATTGCCATCTAGCTCAGTTATATATTTAAGAAATAAAGCCTAAGCCGAGTCACTCTGAACCTAGCAGTCCCCAGCATCCTCATGGAACAATTTCATTGTTTTTACTTAACATCATGGAACAATTTCACTGTCAAGTGGTACATAGTATGTTTTTCTCAAGATTTTAAACATGTGAATAATCACTCTGTTTTTTACGCTATCAGATTTCTGATGTGAATCTAGCCAAAATTTTATGACTAACACATATTTCTAAGCCAACATCTAATTAGTATTATGTAAGCTATAATACAACTGAACTCAAACTTGAATATTTTTAAAACCAAAACACATAACTTCCCAAAGTGGTATCTGTTTATAAAACCAACATGTATTTAGTTAAATCTGTTCTTTATACCAGATGAATGTTTATTTCAAAGCCAATGTACTTTAAGTCACTTTGTTATATTCTCACCATGGTATGTTATTTAAATGATATTTTATCACTGCCTTTGTGGATAAAGGAGGATTCTGGAAAGAAATATAATCTTTCAAAATTAAAGGTATTCTAAATCAACCAGAATCAGCACTTTATAAAAATAGAGTTACGTACATACACACACACATACACAAAATTATGCATACATCCCATTTTATCTCACAATAAAATAGGTAAAAAAAAAAAAAACAAAACATTGAATCCATTTACCACCAAAAAAAATAGAAAGAAGCACAAAATATATCTTTGTACTTCTCAGGAAAGGCATGGCTCCTGTAACCTGTTTCTCTTTTCCTCTTTTTAACCACTCATTCTTATCATTTGAGTAGTTCTCAAAAGGCTAGAAAAGGGGAAAAGACAATAAAACATTTTTACAGTTTTTAAAATTTCTCAAAACAGTGAATGTACTGTCTTATTGCAAAGCAATTAAAATAAAACCAATAATACTGCATCTGAAATAATAATGTCTTTATTATATTCAGGACACTGTCTTAAGCTCATTACATCTATTTTATTGACTCTCCCCACAACCTTACAAGGTAAATGGTAGCTTCTAAGTCTATGGAAGATCAAACTGCATATCTAGTTATGTTAATGTTGGAGGTTGGTAGTTAATAAACCTGGGCCCCATGTCTGACTTCCAAGACCACACTCCCTCTCCACTCTGTAATCTTGACTGTATCTATGTACTTCTATTCAAAGGATATGGGATATTAGGATTAGCTTTATAGCATGTCACAATTTGGGGTCCAGAATTTTTTCATATCCTCATAAAATATTCAAACAACATAAGTACAAGTGCCAAAAGAATTTCTATTTCATGTTCTCTAGTTTCTGTTACTACAGTTTCTGTGTGGATCTTGCATCCTCATTCTGAGAGTCCTGTCTCCTCCTTGAGTACTTCCGATTGAGATCCTAATTTCTAATAACTCTCAACCAAATAATTCACTTGCTAGATGTTTATAAAAATAATATGAATAAGCACACCAAATGTATAAAATTCAAACAATGATCATAATGAAGACACAATACCATTCAAAATTAAATTCTACTAGCCACTTTATTTTTGCCAATAGACAGAATCAGAATGCTTACAATATACTGCAAGATTCATTATCTTTAGAGTGTTATTTCAACATTTCAAAGGTCAGCAATTCATGAAATTCTGTTTTATGTGATCCAAATTAGTCATACTGATAAAAATTTCTGCCTAGGTAGTTCATAAAGGTAGCACATCTATGATGTCTATCTATGATATTTGCATATTTAGATATATTTTAAAGTTTATATATGCCTGTTAACATTTGCTCAGTATGTGCAGTGTCATGTTATATTTGAGGACAGAAAACAATGTATGTATTATGACCTCAGAACACTTACAGAACAAAATTTTATTAACAGTGTAAGTTCATGCAAATTTAATAAGCCATTTATGCACAGATAATATGCAAAATAACTCTTTAGTTTAGGTTAGGTTAACTGGAAAAAATTTCTGGAGGAAATGAATTGTCAGTTGCATTTTGAAGTAATTGATAGATATAAGCAAAAAGGTAAATATACATACAGAGGGATGGAATTGAAGACATGTAATTTATGGCAGATTGGGTGGGTAAACTATCTTCTGAGAAATACCCATCCATTCTTTTACTCAATAGACATCAATTAACACAGTTTATACCAGGAACAGTGTGAAGTACTGAGGATACAGAATCTTATAGCATTCCTGTCTTCCAGTTTACAATTTCATGGAGGAGATAGGCAAGTAAAAATATATTAGAACACAATAAGATCTTTAAAAATCCAATTCATTTTCTGGAGCTGTAAGATACAGGTAGAAAACAGAAAAATGAAATTTTTAAAATGAGCTTTGGAGTATCTAGTAAGGATCTGCTAATCAAAATTGATACTATCCTTCTCCTTTCTTCTTCATCAGCCTTCTCTAAAAAGAGGTCTTCATTTGTTGCCACAAGAAAAGTCATGTTTTAACTCCTCCCAATACGGCTTTCATGCCTACAGTTCTATTATTCTGTAAAATCAGAAGTCTTCAATGACTTCTTGGTTGCCCAAGCTCAGGGTCGTTGCTCAGCTGTCATACTCTGGAGTGACCCCATCTTTAACCTCTATCTTTGATTTTAGAAGAACACTTTCCATGTTTTTCTGTCACCTCTGAGACCTCCAAAATCTCCTCTTAACTTTACTGCCTTTGTCTGTCTCCTAAATATGGAGTTCTACACATGATCATCTTTTCTTCTCTCTTTACATGTATTCTCTCTCTTTTCTGACAATGTTATCTTGTATGAGCTCCATTTTACATTGACAACTCCAAATTCTGTCTTTAATCTTAACTTTCCTCTATTACTCCAGTATCTAGTTTTTGCTGAGAGAGTCCTACCTTGATATATTGCCTATGGAACATATTAATTTTTTCTTTAAATGTATTTTCTGTATTTTATGATGCTTTGGCATTTGAAGCTTTGTTGACAGGAGTGAGACTGCTCCTCTCAGGATTAATTAATTCCTAGAGATAGCAAACAGGGTACATGTTTGCTATTTCTAGGAAGCACACCTTTGATATGCAAAATGAACAATTCCAAGTCCATACTCCAACTTCTTATCAGGGTCCTGCCTGGGACATTATTCCTCTGCCCTATGTCACTCCAGGGCTGGGTACAGAATAACTAGAGTCTACTACATTCAACTAATCAATCTTAAGTCTACTCAGCTGCTTACCCCAACTCACTCATTTTTTTCCTTAAAAACCATGGTCAAGGCTTTTGCTCATGTTTTCCCCTTACTGCTTCTGCCTCCTGACCAATCCTGATAGTTTCCCATATAGCCCTACATAGTATTCTATGCTTCCTATTACTAAAGATCTATGAATATAAAAACTTATTCCTTCATGACAATCATCTCCATGTCTGTGTGGCTTACTGTACCTGATTTGAATAAATTCAGGGTTTATTTTAAAAAATAATTGAACCTATATCTTTCAAAATAAACTTCTCCTCTTATACTCCTCATTTTTGTATTAGTACCACAATCCTTGAAGTAAATAAGACCCAAACTTTCAGAGCCATGTTAAGAATATCCTTCTCTCTTGCCACATACATTTTATCACTTGCACAACTTCAGCAATTATCTCTACACAATTTCATCTGCCTTCTTTCCATTGTCATAGCCTTGATGTGATCTTCCATTGTCTCTCACTGAGATTATCATGGTAGTCTTTCAAATAAATTTCTAATCTCTGCTTCTTCCAGGTCCAAGTCATTCTACAAAATGGAACCAGATTTATTTTCTAAAAGCCATCCCTAATCATATCACTTTCCTGTTCAAAACCCTTTAGTGGCTCCATTTATTGCTCACTGCATAGAAAACCTTATCTTTAGGCTAATTCAAAAGAGCAAGTACAGTCCAAGAGATAAAAGAAAACCCCAAAGAAACCAGAGTATTAAAAGCTAAAGGAAGTATAGAGAAGGTGGTTAAATAATGCTGTAATAAATACATAAGGGGGAAGAGGGATACTAGATTTAATAGGATGATCACTTTGTGAGTTATGTGGATCTCTGATCACTATGTCATACAATTGAAACTGGTATATTATTGTTTGTCTACTATAACTGAAAAAATCATCGAATTGTACAATATAAATACAAGTAACTAATTATCTATTATATTTTAATAAAGCCAAAAAAGCTAAAGGAAAAAAATAATTAATTGAATGATTATTACTAGCATCCATTTTGCCCTTTGGCTTGGTAATGCAATGCCACAACACTGTGCAATAGTATTTTGTTACAGTAAAGCACAAGTCTTTGAGTTTGGAATAGGATAGGTGATGAGACATGTTTTAAAAAAAAAAACTCTGGAATGTGTTGTGTATATCATAGTATCTACAGAGTTTATTGTGTATTTCTCATTCTATTGTAAAAGGCAAAGCTTTACCACAAATTTTTTATAACCAATAAAACCTGTGTCTTGCTAGGGGGAAAAAGTGAATACCAAGGAATAAGAAAAACAAATGTATTGCATGGTTCTAGTGAACTTTTAAAACATATATAGTATAAGTGTATGCATGTTTCCTGCTTTAATGGACTTAAGCATTTCCATATTACTATATATAGCTTTATTGTCCTGCCAACATATACAAATTGTTAGACAAAAATCTGTTGTGAATCTACACTCCTTTGTAAGAATATTACGGCATTATTCATTTTGCATATGAACAGATGCTCCTCTGTTTTGAGATTATACTAAAATTTTTGGACTAGATCTATTTTCCAGTTTGGATGCAGAATTATTTCTAAACTTTTAGGATAAAAGGTCTCTATTCTAGAAGAATGATAGTTTTCCTAGAAACATGAAATCAGTGAACAAAATCTAACAATCACTCTTACAGCTTCATATCCAGGAAAGGCAGGAGGTACTTTGACCTCTTACCCCTAATGCCTGCCACCTTCTAAAATTCCTTAACAAAGCACTTTCTGGTCCACAGTATCTCTACTTCTATCTCCAGGATATGATTGGAGATATAGGATTATTTGTATATATAATTATCTGTATTCCATTTTAATGCAATAGTTTAACAAAATAGAGTTTTTTATTGGTTATAAAAAGTTTGTGGTAAATCTTTGCCTTTTACAATAGAATGAGAAATACATGATAAACTATTTAGATACTACGATATACACAACACATTCTAGAGTTAAAAATAAAATAAAAAATAATAAAAAAAAATGTCTCACCACTTATCTTATTCCAAACTCAAAGACTTGTACTTTACTGTAACAAAATACTATTGCACAGTGTTGTGGCATTGCGTTACCAAACCAAAGAGTCATTCTGTGAGATAATAAGGTAGAGATCTATGATGTGTAATTGTTCTGAAGGCTGGTGATGCCTACAACCTGTCTTGAGGTGTTTGATTCTCTGTGTGTTTTCAAAGAGACCCACAGCATCCATACAGGCTCCTGCCTGCCACTTCAAGATTTTTATTATCTGCCTGCCACTTCAGGATTTCTCGATCACTCCTTGGAGTGCGCTGAAAAATTTCACAGTTCAAACAATTGTTTGAACATTATGGTTACTATCAAAAAAAATACAAACTAAAAATTCAGGATCAACTTAAGTGAAAAGATTTAAAGCAGCAGGCATTCGAGTATACTGGTTTTTTTTTTTTTTAATGATATTTTTACAATGATTTTATATTGTAAGAACAGACCTAATTTTAGTAAAAATTATGAGACTTTTCTCATGATTATGGCATATGCTATTGCTAATTTTACTTATTACATAGGCATTTCTCTCTTCTCAGTAAGCTGTCTTATTCTACCTTAGAAAGACAAACTTATGGTGATTCATACTTAAAAAGGAAGGAAGGAAGGAAGGAAGGAAGGAAGGAAGGAAGGAAGGAAGGAAGGAAGGAAGGAAGGAAGGAAGGAAGGAAGGAAAGGGAAAATATTTTCTCAAAGAAATAAAATCAGGTTTTATTCTATTTGTAGAATTTAATTAACATTGATCCATTTAAATTTATGGAGCACTTTGTGTTGTGAAAAATTATATTCAGTAAGTGTAGGCGAAATAAAAACTGAAATCATCATGCCTCCCTTCATAGTTTAGCACCTAAATAAGGAACACTTACAGAAAAGTAAAACTCCACTACACAGTATAACCAGCACTAAGGCGAAAGGGAACAGAGGGTCTCATGGAGCACAGAAGAGGGCAATCAAAAAATTTCTGGGCAAAGGGCTCCCTGGCTAAGTGTCTGAAGTCATGAAGGAGTTAGGCCAGTGAGCATATGAGAAGATGAGGTTCCCAGGCAGTGGAGAAGCCATTGCAAAGCCTGGAATTGTGTGTAAGAGAGCAGTGCACTTGGAGGCATAGGGGACAGGTCATAAGTCTTTGTGGAAGGTTTGGGTCCCAGCCTTAAAGCACTGTTCCTCAGTGCATAAGAACTGCCTAGGACATATCATTCAATGCATACCCCTTGGCCATCAATACATGCTTTCAAAATCATATCTGCAGTGGGACCCATGGGATTAAGATCACTGTAGAATCTATTTTTAAAATAACCTTCCTCACCCCCTACCTCAAAATTTTGACTCAAGGGGTCTAAAGTGGGATCTGGGCTTGATATCTTCCCACGTTCTAATTCTCAGCCAAAGTCAAGAATCAATGGAGGAAGAACTGCATTTTAACAAGCTCCCAGGTAATTCTGATGCTTCTTATTCTTCTAGAATTGCTGCCCTGAGGCTCAGTGGAGCACAAGTTAATATTTACCAAAGCAATTATCCTCAAAGTGTGGTCCCTGGACCAGCATGATCTGGGCACTTGTTAAAAATTCCAATTCTTGAGCCCCATGCCTAGACTTGCTGGATCTGAAACTCCAGGGGTAGGGCCAGAAACTTGGACAGTAACAATCCCTACCAGGTGATTCTAGTATACTTAAGTTTGGGAACCATTCAATAAAGAGAAATTGTTGTATTGGTGTTGTTTGTTAGGTTGCAGGGGGAAAGGAGGAAAGGTGATGTATAAACTTACCTCCCTGAGTTATTAGTTAAGTTAGAACATTTTCATATTTTTTTTTTTTTTAGAATGAAGTGAGGCCCATTTCAACATGAATTGCAAAGCATGAAAAATAAAACCAATGACAGCTGATGCTTTTAACTTACCTTTTTTTGGTCTTTGACTCTCTACTGGCCATCCCATCTTCCTAAGGCTTGATTATTATTTACCAAATGTCAGAAAACACTGAGTTTAAAATATAAATTTTTAATGAAACTCTAGGCATGTGTTTTCCACATTCTTACTTTTTTTAAAAGTATATTTGACTTGGCACATTACATTTTTTCTCTCAAAATTTTCACTTTAAAAAGCAAGGAAAGAATGTCTAATATTCTTGATATAGAAGTCTATGATAGCCACATGTTTGGTTAATGCTTTAAGTACCCTCAAAGTTCTTCATTTCTTCTGTCAGTTTTTAGAAACTTAAATTCTTAGTGAAGGATACAAATGGCTAAATAAGTTTCATTGAAAAGTACCTTGATTTTTTATATTACCAATTATTTCTGGCTTTAAGTTTCCCTTTTTTTCCTAGAGAATGCTGCATGAGCTTTGGAATAATAGAGACATACGTTCAAGTCCGGACATTACAGCTTCTGGTTCTAAGAACTCGGTCAAGGTATTTAATATTTCTGAACCTACATTTCCTTTAGATGTAAAATAGGGAAATAATCCCTCCTTTAAACTGTTTTTTTTTTTTTAGAAGTAGATAAGATGATGCATATGTCACATTGGAGATCTTTAGTTATGTTAGTTTTCTTCCCCTTTTTCTTAATAGTCACCCATTAACTGATCTAGCATGGGACAAGTTCTCTGGGCCAAGTAAAAAATATTCTGAATCTTTTTCTTCTCTTTGCAGTGGTAAGCCTAGAATAAGATAAAGCATTGCAATGAATGAGTTATCTCATTAGGGCATGGGCTAGAAAGCTTTATTTACATAGAGCAAAACACATATAAGGATGCAGAGTCACAAGAGTTAATATAAATATTAATTCAGTTAATTAAGCCCAGAAGCCAGTGAGCTTTGAACATGACTTCGAACTCACCCCTTATCTTCTTGTTTGGGCAACTTCAAAAATATTTATGGAACAGATTCCAAGGCTCAGCCACAGATACATGATTCCTCCAGTACACAGAAAACTCCAAGAAAATAATCAAGAATCGTGCAGCTACCTCTGACCTAAAATACATTCAAACTCAGCTCTTGTCATAAATACATATTTGAAAAGTGCAGTGCACAATTCTTTATTTGATAAGACTTCCCAAAATAAACCTAATAGTAATACATGGCCACAATCTGACAATCTGTTATTGGAGACTGATGTGTTTGAAATAAACAATTTTTCTAATTTTATAGAAGTAATGCTGCCCATTTACCTTATATTAAATAACACCCAGTAAGTCTAGGGCAGCACCTATAATAAAATATTTTAATATTTCTGCAACATAATATATAAATATTCACATTATAATAAAAACTAAAAAGAACCTTATTCACTTCATGTTTTGCCACAAAATAAGTTCATATCAAGTTAACTTTCACAACTCAATAAGAAGGAAAAAACTTAAAGAGTTTTCAGAACTTTTTTATTTTCAGATTTGTGGCTAAACTATTAAGGACCTGTAATATATCTTCCTTTAGAGAGCATTCGATCTTATTAGGCTACCATATCCAAAAGTCCACACATCTCATGGGTAAGAATCAAAATAGTGTTAAAACCACTTACTCAGATCACAGAATGGCATAAATTATTTCAAATTCTACTATCATACCTTAGACTTGTGTTGATAATGTAAGAAGTGTGCATGAACAATAACTTTTAGTTTATTGTGATGGTTTTATTGATGGGAAAAGTTGCCAAGTGAGAATAAAATTTAGTTTGCCAACTTATTTTGTAAATATTTTCCAGGGTTGGTAGAAAGAAAATTTAATGAAAATTATTTGTTTGTAAATTAAAGAAAATAAGACTCCAAAAATATCACTGAAATTTTAGCTCTAAAAAACTGTCGAGAAGTAATCTTTGAGCATGATTCTTCTAGTGCGCTCACTTTTCTGTATTAGATGGCGTTAGAAGCAATGAGAGTGCTTTAGGACCTGCTAGGGCCTTTAAGTGCTATGATATCTTGCTAAGGAGTAAAACGGTTAAATGGGCTAATGCAAAGGTCATGTGACCAAAATGAAAAGAAAGAGCATGCCAGAGTATGACTATGAAAAACACTGCTAGCTGGTTATATTTTCAACTTTCTCAATGTTACCTCTGCTCAGAATATCTTTGAATGTGATATTATATAGGAATTTTTTCATTCTTTCAATTCTTATTTATTAAAGTGATAATTATGTGTCAGCAACAGTAGGCCCTTGAGATACAATGGTAAAGAAGAAGGCTTTGTTCTGTTTACACTACAGCAGAAAGATATAAACAATCTTGGAAGAAAATAATTTAGGTTAGACAGATGGAAAAAAAGAGGTTTGTGACCCCACAATCGCCATGTTTTCTTAACTTGCTCTGCATGCCTTGACATAATTTGAAATTCCTATCTTTGAATGAGGTAAAAACAGAATGCAGCTAATAAAAACAACTACCATTTGCTGAGCATTTTATACCAGGCTCTTTGCTTAAACTCAGCTACATAATTATCTCATTTTATCCTCACAACACTCTATTAGGCAGTTACAATTATTGTTCCTACTTTACAAATAAGAAAACCAAAGATTAGAGAAGACAAACTTTTCAGGCTCACACAACTAAGAATAGTTCTATAATCCCACAATTATTATTTCCAACTACAAAAAGCTCTGAAAGCCAAATATGTTTTTTCATAATTACTTAGCATTAAATTCTACCTTGAACTGTGTAGTCTTTTTTATTTCCTACTTAGGAAGAAAATTTCTACATTCATACATTTCTCTATGGAAAGTGATGTTCTCGATTAAGGAGTACTGCCTATAGTCTGCGGGGACTACTATATAATACAAAATATATGCACTGTCTACCTTTCTAAAGTAAGAATAATTCTAATTTATGAAACAAATGCAAGAAACAAATGCAAAAATCTTATATCTCGGGGCTATTTTCACCAAACAAATCCTCACAAACTTCTTTTAATAAGGCTGTCATACTTAGGTAGAGTGGCCACATAATTTCCATCTAAACATATGAGAGTAAAAGAAGGTACTATTAGTAATTACTCAGAGACAATGGGTATAAATTAGTATTATTCCAGGCAAACAGGATATATTGTCCATTCTATCTTGGTGACCACGTGACTGACCTGAACGTGTGACTACACAGTAATTATGATAAAGTCGCTGCATTTCACTACAGTAAGTACAACTGTAAGAAGGTTATCTTAATTTACATTTGGGCAAAACATAATAAAGACTCAAATAATACAGTATTAATGTGTACAGGAAGCAATAGAATTTCAATTAGATAACCAATTGGATATGGTAGATAACGAAGAAAGCAGAGTCTAAGAAATTTCCCAGATTTATGACTTAGACGCTTAAAAAATGTTATGTTGAAATATGGTACACAAGAAACAATAGCAATTCTAGGGAAGATAATCTAAAATTGTCAATTTTACAGTGTCTGTGGGATACTTCAAACTTTACTAGCAGAAATATTTTGACATTATTAGGAAATAAACTTCTTAATGGAAGAATGTTTCTGAACCTAGCAGTCTTTTAAACACAGTAGATGCCAAATTATGTTGTCTGCTACTTGTAAGCATTCTTTGGGTTTTGACCTCTGATCCCCGAAGTGATTAGCCCTAGTCAAGGATTATTCACCTATTAACTTTGGTATGTTGATAGTAAACTTGGACATTTACAGTCGCATGTTTTAGTCTAATAGGGCCAAGTCTTAATTTGTTTTTTCTGGATGATCATCTCTAGAAGGGTAGGCTCTTTCTAATGGTACTGGCTAAAGGATTCATTGTCACGATTTTCTATTCCAGGCCAGGGTTCATCTTCAGGTCATGTAAATAAAACTCTGATGCCAGAAACCTTAGAACTTCCCTGTATATCTGACAAAATAAATTGTAAAAGACTTTGAAATGGGGGGAGGGGGAGGGGAATCATTAAATGTCCTATCTAGCACATTCTTTTAGATTATCTCTACATTTCATTGTTTTTTAGCTGTTTTACAACTCCAACCATAGGAAATTAATAGAAATGAAATAATTTTTGTTGGTAGAAATGCAAATGATTTGCACATCTAGTAAAAATGTCATTCATTATTGCTCTATGATTTTTACTATAGACAAGTTTTATATCTACTTGTAAAATCATTTCAGCATTCCTGATTGCCTAAATATGTATGTTTCTTGAATTTACCTTTGAATTTACATTGCCTAAATATGTATGTTTCTTAAATTTACACTTTCTTCCTCCCTAATTAGTTAATGAGTTAAATAAAATCTTTGAGACCTGTTCATTTAATATTTGTATGAGAGTAATAAGTTTATCTTTACTTAGAAATTATCTTTTAACAAATAACAAAAGTGTGATTTAATAAGAACTTACTATGAGCCAGGTGACACTGTGTTAAGTATTTTGCATACATTATAATTTTTTATTTTCACAAACACTTTCAGTAATAATTTTCACTATTATCATCAGAATCATTTTACAGATTAAAAAAACAAGCTTTATAAGGACAAATGGTTTGCCCAAATTCACCCACCCTACCTGATTCCACAAAGTTTTTATCTACCGTGCTATAGTGTCTTAGATATTGATCAATGTTGACTGCAAAATTTAACAGAAATCTCAATAATAAAACTATGAATTTATATATTTTTGGTTTTCATAAATGATACATACAATAGAATGCCTGTGAATATATTCATGTTCTTCTAAAATAAAGTGATTTACAGTTATAAGATTTGACCTACTACCGAACTACAGAAAAAGAAATTTCAAATTCCTAGCATACAATGCCCTTCCTGAACTGACTCATGCCTGTTTTGGCAACCACTCCTGGGGCTCTTTTCTACAAACTCCTGTGTCCTGGGCATACTAAAAACACAAGGCTCCTCATATTTCCACTCATACTATTTTCTTTGCCTGAATACATTTCCCAATTTGCCACTTTGGAATATCTGTTCATACTTCAAGACTAAAATTAAGCATCACTTTCTCATAATTTATTTCCTGATATTCTCATCCTTTGCTATATTATATATGACACTGCCTTTGTCTATTTGTCTACAAGTCTATTCTTCCCACTTATGAGAGAAAAGTCTTGATTTCCTTCATAATCCTAGAACCTGAAGCAGATAGTAGGTACTTGAAAATGTATGTTTAATTGAATCATGAGTTAATTATACAAAATGATATATATTTTTCCCTCTAAAACTGCCATTATGTTCTTAGGAACAACCACCATTGCACTGATCTTCCCTCTAAAAAGAAATGGGAGGCTTAATAGACACTAGTCAGGATATAACACAAAGACTCACACTATAGCATTGTGTTTGCATTCTTTAGTATAAATATTAGTAAGCCTGGCAATGTGGCTTTACCTCATGTGTGATTCAGACACCTGCTTTGTGAGCCATGCTGATAATATCTGTTTTAAATTTCCTGATAAAAGGTAGCAGAATATCCCACTCCCAAATATGCCAATTTGGCATAAGAATTATTTTTGAACTAATGGCAACCGAGATAAAGCAGATATAAGAGAAGCGCCCTTCCATCTCTATTTGCTTAAAAGTAGGACATATATTTTCAAAATGTCTGTTCTCTCTTTTCTACTAAGGAAGACAAAAGTTAATCATTTGGAAAGAACTTAAGACCCTATCAGCTTGGAGACACAAAAAAAAGAATATACATAACAAACTTTATTAACTAACCTTTATCTCTGCCCTTGGAAACCTAAAACTGCTTTCCTTTGACTGTCATTTCTCCACAGATGCATTGTCCTTGTTGAAGATGCAATATAAATTAGAGTTATAAGCTACCTCTTTGAATTATTCATGTTTCCCTGGGTAACTCCCATGTATACATAAAGTATACATATTAATAAACTTCTGTTGGTTTTTCTCTTGATAATCTATCCTTTATTGCAGGGGTCTCAACCAATAACTCAGAAGGGTGGGGGGGAATTATTTTTTTCTACATTGAGAAAAGAAAGTAACTTGTTTTGACCTTGGTAAATCAGGTGCCATCTTAAACAAGATACAAATGGGTGCTCAGTTAATACTACTTCATAATGCCACTTGGAGATAATGAGACATTATTCAAACCAATAATGACATAAAAACTGCTATTCACAAACTATCAGTAAATTATTTTTATTATTATATTATTTTCTATTATTTCACTGAAAGAATATAGTAATATTCAAATACTCTAGTCATCTTTGCCAAATATTCTAAACCTGCATAATCTGTGATAATTATCTGGTCCACATCATATAATTATGGTACTTTGATGAGGGCTTCTTAGCCTTACTTGACTGTTTAGAAGGATTATGTATGTTTCTCTAAAAAGGCCAAAATATACAGTGAAAACCAATAAATAAAAAAAAAAACATGCTTCAATTCATTGGACAAATGAGAGCATGTGGTGAAAATTGTGTTTTATCCACACATCTGGTTTGCTAATATATGCAAGTAAGGGTAGTTTGGAACATCTTCTCTATAATTATTTCACTTAGAGTAAAGAATGTCCTCTATTCATCCATTGGTGTGTGTGTGGGGGGGGGGGAGACATGTGGCATGCTTGTATAAAATAGGAAATAGAGACACAAAAATATGGCTTTTAAATTTTTATTTGTTTTATTTTTAATGCCTATAGGTTTCAATTTCAGGATCAGCAAACATTTATTGAATATTTATTGTGAACCATGCTCTGGGCAAGAAAGACTCCAACACATGATAGCATGTGAGTAGGTACCCACCCACAATGCTCTCACTATAAAATTATATGGTTCTTTTAAATTCTATAAACTTCTGAAAATAAGAGAAAAATAATTTTAAAGATGTCAAAATGAACTTAAGCTCTTTTAAGTTATTAATAAATGTTCGCATTTTAACACATTTTTCCTATAAATTCATCCTGCTTCCAACTTTAGTGATATCCACAAGAACATGCTGACTTCAGGACACATGGTTGTAAATTGTTACTGTGCTAGAGGATTTGGCACTGTCCCAGAGAACCAGAGTATTTGGTGCAGAAGCTTTGTTTATAAGCACTTCTTTATGAAGAGAAGAAGGAGAGCCAATTTTTTGATGGACTCTGTCCTTTTACACAAACCCAGGCCACATGTTTATTTGATGAATATAATGGAACAACTTCACCACGAGGCTGCACTACCACCAAAAACAAAAATTCCCACTTCTTGAGTTCCCCACTGAACAATATTGAAACCAGTTTAAGGAAAATGCATTGGACCAAGCGTTATCCACAGGTACATACTATGCAAGGAAAGAGTCAGAGTTAACTATTCGAACACTCGGCATCCAGAGACTAGCTGAGTGATGACAGACCATAGCCATCAGTGTTTGCATTTAATCTTTAAAAGTTGTTGATCAGAGACTTCAAGGCCCTTGAGATAAATGTATTTTGTGAACATGTTTTTAACAATTCATTTTCAATATAATTTTCAGGTCAATGAACAGAAAATTTTTCCTTCCACATTTCTTCAAAGAAGCTTTAGAAACCTATAAAACTTTGGGCTAACCACAAAATTTTTCAAGTCTCTGTTTCCTGCATCTGTCAAATGAGTAAAATAATACTCCCATGCATGGTTGGTACACTTGAGAGTCATCCACAAGGCAGCACAGATTAAATAAGGCAAAACAAATCAGAAACCAATGCATTCCTGTCCATTAACAAGTCTGATGACTGGCCAGGCAGAGAAGTATGCACATAATTGGAATCTGGACCAAAATGGAAGTCTAGTCCTAGGACTTTGGACTCAGGAACGCTATTAAGAAACTGGCAATTATACTACAAGGAGACTTGTGAGAAACAGAGCAACAGGGGTAACTAAGTTCCAGCATTTAGTCTTTGCTTCTTGTTAAATAAATTGAGAGAAAGGCTGGATACAAGTCAATAAAAATATCCAAGGTGACTTGGGTAAGTCACTTAACTCTCAGTGTTCTTGCATCATCTATAAAACTGGGACATCAGTAGAACATTTCTCATAGCATCGATAGTAGAGAGTAATCATTATCTAAAGGATAGCTTAAAGTGAAAATAACCGGAGTTTCTGAACAGGTTCATCCTGTATACACACAGGTGAATTCACTGATGAGTAACACAAAGGGGTGTTTAGAACTTGGGCTTGTATAGCACTTTTCTTAGGAAAGAACGATGATTTTGTATGAAAATAACAAAATAAAAAGAACTTATCTTTTAAGTTATGAGCAAATTATGAGAAGGTAAATATATGGGGAAAATAATGGAAGATAAATTCTAGTTATCAAGATTTGTGTAGACTCCGTTGTCATCTCACCTTCTTTGATAAGGTTGTTATTTCCTTCCTGGAATGGGGAGTGGGAGTATAATTTCACAAGGGGAATTTACATTCTGCTTTCAGGTAGATGGGGGAAGGCAGAGAGCATGGTCTGCTTTTTCTCAGTTGCGTTCAGCTGAAAGTAATCCTATACCAGAGTGGCCTATTTGGAAGTGGCATGTTCTGAATTCTTTCAGTTCATAAGTGAGTATGAACTAGTCTCCAGTTCAGATGCCATAAGGGTAGTTACAATTCCTGATTGAAAAGTCTTCCTACAGGCTGCTAGGGAGACTCATTTGTTCCTTTGGACAATCATTCATCAGTTGGCTCCTTATTGTCAGCAGTATAAGCAAAATATTCTCTACTTAAAAAATAAATATTCATTAAGAAAATGTCAATAGAACCAAGTTTGGAAGGCACGACTAAGCCTATGGGGCAGCTCACTCACCTAAGATAAACTCAAGAAAGGGTCAGGTTTGTATTCACAACACACACACACACACACACACACACAAACACACACACACACACACACACACACACAGCGCCTAGAAAGAAAGTTTATCAAATTCTTTTAGATTCCACATCTGTAAAAAGGAGATAAGCTCGCTACAAGCATTGATGCAGTGAACTCTACACAATGTTTGAAATGAGCTTTAAATTCACTGTGTGCTTTTTCTTCTGCCCATATCATCTATTCAACTGCTATAAATACATACCAATTCCCTTTACCTACACTGAGACAGTTTAATGCTTATTTTTAATATTTAGGAAGATGGCTTCATAGAGCCTTTCATTTCGCTTTAGTTTATAAATTTAGATATTCACCAACATGTCATTATGTAAGTCTCTACACCAGCCTTCAAAACATTTCCTCTTGAAAAATTGATGTGACTCAGACAGTTGTCTGAAGCAACTAAATGCTCCTCCGAACTCCAATGAATATATACAGAAGAGAGAACCTAAGATAGGTAGAGAAAAAAAATTTCCTTCTCCCCCACAGAATAAATTTAACAGTTTGTGAAACAAGTCTTTGAGCATGTGGCACACTTCTGTTGGAAACAGTCCTGTGCTTACTTGCTGATATGACTGAGACTTCTTGGTTACCAAGAATTGAGGGTAACATCTTCATGGTTACAAACAATTTCTGATAGGCAGAATGAGAGAGGCAGAGGGGAGTGAACTTTGAGAATTCCACAAGGTCCTGCCCCTTCTATTTATCAAAATCTTAAAACTATAGAAATGATGAAAACTAGAGCTCTTCTTGGTAAGAAAGGCTGAAGGTTGTAGGTGAGAGAGGGGATTGAGAGCTTTGGCTTCTCTCAAGTGCTCAGACTAAATACATCTAGCTACATGTATAACTTCATCCAAAGCAGAAATTTATTTCTCCGGTAGCCAGAAACAATTCTCCCCCACCCTGGGCTACACACGTGCACAGGTTCCTTTGGGCATCTGATAACTATTTCAGGAGACAATAATTGCAGCTCCAAATGTATCAGAGCTTGGCATATAATACTTCCTTGTATTCTCTTGACAACAGTGTGAAACATTATAATAATTCCCATTTTACAGATTGGAAACCTGAAACTTAACTCCAAAATTACACAGCTAACAGGTGATAGAGCCAATATTAAAATCACATCTATATGACATGTGCTTTGAACCACTACCCTCTCCATGTTGCTAACCACGCATAATAAGGATGGCTTTAATTTTGCCAAAGAGGATATGAGAATAATTTCCATGTAAAATCATTTCCACTTGTCTACATTCAATTCAGTGGATTAATCAAACTGAGAGTCAAGCTAAGAAAGAGTTTTATGGAAACCATAAGAACTGAGATTCTTTTCAAATCTTTCATGAAAATTACTCATCCCAAACGCTTCCTATAATAAGTTCTCTGGCTCTTTATTGAGCCTAGTTTCCATTTGCTGAAGTTACACTTCATTAAGCAGAATTCCTTGAAAATAAAAACATCGAACATCAAAGCAGAATTTGATTTCTGACCTATATTTGATGATCATTGGAAACAATGAGGTTTCTATGCATTCCTCTCTCCTTTTTCCTCTTTCCTTGTGATTACTCCCATCTTTTGTAATTCATTATACCCCAAGGCAATTACTACATTTTGTGAAATGCACAGCTTTAAAAGGAATTTCCATACAGGGTTAAAGAAACTGAATGCTACATTTCTGAGCAAAGTACTCCTCCTTAGGGCATGGTAGATTAGCCTTTTCATGCTAATGAACTTGGATGGAGCTGGATGGAGCTCATTTTTTTGGCAGTCCCACAGTGTATTGAAAAGTCCCTGAACATAATTGTTCTTTTTAAACCAGTCCTTTTGTGACTGACAAGAGGAGTTACATCCTTTGTTACTCTCAACCTAAACCCAGTTGTTGCTCACTTAGCCACTTAGCTGAGAATGCCAGCCTTTCATGGAGATAGCAATTAAAATAGATCAATCTGATATCTTTCTGTGACTGTAAGGTCATACCCCACCCCTAAGCAAGATTTATCAAAGCTCTGCTCTTAAACCTTGGACTTCCAGGCTAGGTGGCCACCCATCATTGCTGAAAAGCCATTTCACCTGTTATACCCCACTTCAAGCCTCCCCACGCACCAAAGAGTCGACACGGATGTAAGAACAGGAGGGAGTTTATTTGCAGGCTCAAGCCCAGGCCGATACCAATGCATTGACACAGCAGTGGAAGTATCCACCCCGACTTACAGTTTCAAAGGGTTTTTAAGGGTAAAGCCGCAAGCAGGGGAGTACAGCTGTGGCGTTACAGGATGGGTGAGTTTATTTTAAAACCTTTAAGGGGATTGGTTAAACTTCGCACTGAGGAAAAGAACCACAGGACAGAGAATTTGGCGGGTGGGACTTTCAGATAATTTCCAAGGGGTCTCTGATTGGCCAATTGTTGGGTGGGGTGACTCTTAGTCATCTGGTGGTTTTTCTTTTTTCTTTCTTTATTCCACTTAAGTTCAAAATGGATGTTTTGTATCTAAGATGGAGTCACTTTGGTTCTACACACCCATGAACCAAGTTACCTAATATTTCTTAACCAAAGTTGTACTTCAGTGTAAGTGACCCGAAATTTAATGAGCTATGTTGAAATAGTGAAAATTAAAGAATTTTGCCTTATTTTATTTAATTGAATTAATACTTCCAAGAACTGGATTATAACATTTTCTGTGGCTTTTTAAACCAATTCTTCATGGACCAAAGAACCAAAGATGTGTGGCATTGGTTTCAATATTATATTAGATCTATAATAAATACTTCATAAAAGAGAAGAAAAAAGGGATCTTTAACTCCATTTCAATGCTTTCTAAAGAAGAATAACAAAGTGTGTGGTGGAGAAGAGAGGGGAGGCCTAGAAAATAATCACCCCAAGGGAGGACTCCTTTCAAATTCATTGGTTTAAGTACAGATATATTGAAGTCATGAACAAATATTAAATAAGTAAATAAGGAGCCAAAATAATTCCCCTGTCTGACAATACATAAGTTGTGGAATCTTCCAGAACCTTAATTTCCTCATTTGTAAAATAAAGCTTACAATGCCTTCTTCAGAGAGCTGCTGAAAAGGTTGTTTGGTCACCTGTATGAAAGTGCTCTGTAATCTGAAGGTTCTTATGTATATTGATTTGATATGATTTGATATGATCCACTTGTTTATGGCTTAAACAAAGTTGTTTTGATCTAAGAGTGAAGTTGGTTACATTAAGGAAACTGTGTCAGGATGTTGCCAAGGACATCTGTTGTCATTGATATGAACCACTAAGTAGCTCAGCTGATGACAGGGCTTATTGATAAAAACCTGTGGAGAAGTAACTATGGCTAGGGGACATTTAGCCTTTAAATACAAAGAGTTTGTGAGAACTTATGCTAGAGTGTTCCATATGGTAAAGGCAACTCTTGGCTGATCTAAATAGCTCTCCAAATACCTTGTGGCATTAGCTGCTGTCATTGTAAGGAGACTTTTTACCAGCAGTGGTGAAAACCCTTCAGTGGCGTATGAAGGAGATCACCCTGCTCACTAACACCAGCACCTTCATTCTCTGGTAACATGCTCTAGTAAACAAGGGACTTCCACTTTGCACCCTACAGCTGGACATCAGCTCTTGGTTGACAAAGCCAACTTTTCTGAGAATCAACTCATAGAAAGGTATACCTCAAATTAAATTTGGACTTTATTTCTTTCATTTCCCTTTAGCCTAGAACAATAGTGTGATTAATCTGTCATTGGTTTGGAGGATTTCTTTATTGACTTATTAAGAGACATTATCGTATATGCTATTGTCTTGTGAAATACTATTAGTATTATAAATTATAATTCCCACAGTGAACCTGTGTTAAATAAATTATTGGCAAAAACAACCTTAGTCTGAGATAATTTGCTCTACAACAGGGATAACTCACTGTCAGGAGGACAGAACTCTGTTTCTGTCCTGTCTAGTGAGAGAACTGGTTAGAGAAAATCATGCCTTTCTTTCCCTTTTCAGCTTCTTGTCTCCCTCTAAAACCTTCTCTGTATGGGTATGTTGATTTGCTTGCTCCTCAACAATCTTTTTCCATAATTCTGCTTCTGTTTGATAATATTCAGCTTTGACTGCTTCTGAGTTAGGGCCTTCTTTGCTTTTGTACCATTCAGAATTTGTTCCCACCATCAATTGAAATCACTGTGCTCAAGGTTAATAACTATCCCAGGTTTTTAAATACAGTTGAACACTTCTCAGTCCTCACCTTGCTCATTCTCACAGGTGGATTTAACAAAGTTGACCCTCCCTCTTTCTTAAAATACTTCCTTCGCTTGCCTTCTTGAATACCATATTTCTGCTTTCCTCTTATCTTACAGGCTTATCTTACACTTCCATCTCTTTTGCTAGCTTCTCTTTATTGCCCTGATATCTTAATGTTGGAGTGCATCAGACCTCTTTTCTCCTCTAGCCTCATACTTTCCTAGGTGATCTCTTTGCCCTTGATAATTTTAAACACTTTCCACATGCCAATCACTCCAGATTCATTTGTGTCCCCTAAACTAGTCTACTCAACTATTTAACTTGTGTTAGTTTGCTAAGGTAGCCATAACAAAATAACACAGGCTGGATGATTTAAACAACAGAAATTTACTTTCACACAGTTTGTGAGGTTAGACGTTCAAGATCAAACTATTGGCAAATTTGGTTTCTTCTAAGGCCCCTCGCCTTGGTTCCCTCTGTCTTCACATGGTCTTCCTTCTGTTCATATTTGTGTCCTAATAATCTCCTCTTCTTATAAAAAAAATCAGTCATACTGGATTAAGACTCACTCATTTTACTTTAATTACTTCTTTAAAGACCTTATTTCCAAACACAGTCACATTCTGAGGTACTGGGATTAGTACTTCATGATATAAATTTGGGAGAACACAACTCAGCCCGTAACAGAGCTAGAAATTCAATTTTTCCACTTGAATAAATAATGGAAATTCCAAACTTAACATGGTCAAAACTGATCTTTATATCCCAATTCATGTCAACCCCCATCCAACCCTCCAAAAAACTTGCTATTCTCTCAGTGTTTACCACTTTCATTTGGTCTTTATTCAATATATCCTCCTATCTAATACAGTATTTTCAATTACTCTCTAGCCCTACATCAGTTTATACCTTTATATTTTTATTGTCTATCTCTCACTAAAATACAAGCAGGGCATAGATTTTATTCTATTAATTGCTTTACCCCCAACACTAAGAAGAGTTGACTGATACATAGTAGTTACTCAATAACTAGCTGCTGAATGAATAGATGTAATTATCACAACTTTATTAAGTAGGTATGTTGTCTTCATTTAATAAATGAAGAAATTAAAACCCAGGGAAAATATGTAACCTGCATTAAGTCATAGAGCTAATAAGGAATGGAGCTAAGATTTGGACCCAGGTCATTTAAATCCAGATTGCTGATGAGCAATAACATTCCAGTGTGGCAAATGCTGCTTCTAAAGAACAGAGTGTATTGGAGCTCATAGGAGGGGTGCCTACTCAGGAGGTATAAAAGGGAGACAATTGGTAAAAAAAAAAAAAAAAAAGTAATGTGAAAAAAGTCCCAAGCTTAGGCAACCTCACATATGCAGATGAGGTAAGATCCTAAACCAGGTCGGTGCTCAGTAATTAGAACTTTATAATTCATAGCAGAAAAGCAACAGAAATATTGAACTGCATACATAAATATGGTTTTCTAAAACAAAAATGAAAAGGCTATTTAAACTTGAATAATTTTTATTTCACCAAGGAGAGCCCATTTTAGTATTCATTACAATAATTTGACAATAAAAAAAAACATTTTTGACATTAAGTATAATAATTAGTAAAATTCCAAGAATTGGTGAAGATATAGATGATGAGAAAATTGAAGAATAACTTATGAAATATACTTTTATTCTGAAATAATTCTATCTAGAGTCTGGATTCTCATTTAGGGATACTGATTGCCCTTACAGTTGAAGTTATCCAGCATATACATCTTATCACCAATCTATACCGAAGTGTTAGAAAGTTAATTATAAGCAATGTTGTCTGTCAGAGCTAGAAAGGCTACAAGTGTTGCATCCAACTCCAAATAAGTACTTTAAGAAAAAGAAAGCATGCCACTAATGGGGCCAAATGATACCACCCAAATTTAGTCTAAAAAAAAAATATATTGAAAAACATGCTAGTAGATGATAATCATCTGACTCCCTTTATATCTTCCATATTTGAGTGTGAGCCATCAGCCATATACTTTAAATGCAGTTGTAGTCCTGAGAAGGCTTAAAAATATACTTATGGAAAATTCATGTCAAATTCTGTGCAAAACCCTGTGAGGATATTGACTAGTCCTAGACTGAATTTATAGATTAATTTGGGAGGAACCGTTATCTTAGACTATTGAATCCAACATCCATGATCATGGTACATCTCTCTATTTAGTTCTTCTAGTTACATATCCTAGGGTTTCTCAAACTCAGCACTATTGACATTTGGGACCAGATAATTCTTTGTTGCCTTATGCATTGTAGGGTGTTTAGCAGTAGACCTTGATCTAATGATAGTAGCATCCCTGGCCCAGATGTGTTAATCAAAGATGCCTCCACACATTGCCAAATGTCCTGTAAGAGCAAAATCATCTTCTGTTGAGAACCACTGCCTTAAAGAAACTTTTGCACATATTACCAAGAAGATACAAACAAATATATTTATTGCAGCATTATTTATAATAGCAAAATATTAGTAAGAGTATGGATCACTAATCTTGGTTTATTCCCACAACAAAATTTTATAGACCTATCTCTCTATATATCTATGTGTGACTAAATCTTTAAAAACAAAGTTCAATTTAAAAAAGCAAATTGCTTTAAGTCTAGTTTCATGTAGTATCATTTATATATACTTTAAGTGCTTAACTAATAGTCTACATAATCAACAATATTTTAAATGTGGTAAATTTTTTAAACTTTCATGGGAATAATTTCCACAAATTTCAAGTTAGTTGAAGAGATAGGAATGAAAATGTGGTAGAGCTTTAGCTTTCATTCTCTCAATTTTATTTCTTTCAAAACAAAAGTGATCTGAAAAAAAAGATGAAGTATAATATGCTTTAAGTTTAGATAGCAGGCTTATGAGTATCTGTTCTATTATTTTCCATACAATTCTGCACATTTAAAGTATTTCACAATAAAAAATATAAAATATAATTATATTTTAGACTAAATCAATGAGCTAACTTTGAGAAATTGGCTGAAATTGGAAAGCTTCTACTTTCTTAAAAGTAATTTGCATTTGAATATTTTATTAGACTTTTAAAACAGTTTCTGAATTCTCCCTCAACTCTCATGTGTAAATATGTGTTTCAAGTCAATATTATTAATCAGTAATTAATAAAAATCCCACAAGATTCACTCATAGATTAGATGCTAGATCTGCCAAAGGAGCCTTTAAATTGCTCAAATATAAAACACTCATAATTGATCTTAGTGATATTAGAAGTTTCAAACATTAACAGAGAATTTAATATTTAAATTATACCAGGTAAAATACTGGATCCTTATTTTAGAAGGTTTATACTGTTGGTGAAGTTTATCTCTATCCCTGAGATTAAGAAACTAAATATATCGGTTGATTTACAGACCAATTTTGCAATTGCTTTTTATGAGTGTTATAGTTTTACAAATGCCCTTATTCATCTTTGAAAACACAATAAATTCACAGCTGTAGGACCCATTAATTATTTTTCATTTTTTGTGTAATGACTTTCAGAAGAAAAAGTTTAAAAATATATATATTGTCTCACCCTGAGATTGACAATCTCTGAAAAGCCAAGTCTGTAGCTACATTTAAGTCAAAGATCAGTTCAGATGGAATTTCAACTTATTTTTCAGTTTCTAATCTTTCAAAAGACCATGTCACTTAACACTATTTCTTTCATACAGCAAGGAAATGAAAGGTCCCAAATAATAAGGGTAGATGATAATACTCATAATTATGATAAAAGCACCATCAATATACTCTCCAGGAAGATTTTTTTATATGACATCAAGAGCTTGGTACAAGAAATGAAAAGAGGAAAAAAAATGTGCTTGCACTACTAGTGTTCAGGCATTTGACACCAATCATATGTCACTGATTCAAAATAGCATGCTAGCAGGTATCAAATTCAAAAATTGATAAAATCTCCCCTTTACTTTAATGGTACAAATTGAATATATGTTATCCAATTCTAGAAACAAGGGCTATATTAGTTTTCAATCAATAGGTGCTTTAGTTAGTAACAGGTTTTTTTCAAGATATATAAATTGTTTTCCAGTTTGAGTTATTTACCTGTGTTTAAATTAAACTTTTCTACTTAACATCTAAAGAATATGATGTAGAATGTCCTTAAATTTTTAACTCATTATATACAAGAGACATTTTTATCATTTGTATTTAAGCGATTATAAAGAAATTACCACAAGGAGTAATTCTTTTGAGACTAAAGACCCTGTTGCGAAGTTACTACTCTGTAGAAGTCTTCTGAGACACATGAAAATTTCAGACTTGTCCTTGACTGATAACACTGGAGAGGGTTAAACAGAATATCTCAGGCTGAGAAATCTCCACGCTCTTGTACTTTACTGAAAATAAGGGGATGAGAGCTTTACCAACTGAATGTTGGTAAGACCTCCAGCTCTTTTCCCTTGCTTGATTCCCCAAATGCTGGCATTTGGATTAATATTCTCTAGGTAGAAGACTGAAATTTCATTTTATGAGAAATCTAAACTGCCTAAGACAAGAGACCTAAAGATACTAACAGCTAAGATTCAAAAGTGCGGCGGGGGAGCCCCAGATCACTCGTAGTAAAACTCATGATCAACAAGCCCAGTCTGGGCATAGAATTTCTAATTACTTCTCTTTTTTTTCTAGTTAACTATTTGATGCCCAATTCTCAAATGCAAGCTGTTGGTTTAGGTCATCAGACAAACACAGAGTGTCTCAAATAATAAAAATCAGAGGCCAGATAGACAGACATGTCAACTCAAAGAAAACAAAGAATATGCAAGGAGAATAACTTGTTTAAATTGGTGGAGACCAGAAGGTTCTGAGAGATATCTCCAAGGAAAGGAAATTTATAGAATACTTGATGGGTCTGAATATAGTCAAAGATTAATAGAACTGGGAGCATGGTGGGAATAAATTAGTATTAAGTATACTTAAAATTTTAGATTCTAAAAAAAAAAAACACAAAAATATGGTATTTATCATCTTCAAGGAAATAAAAAATACAGATGCAGGGGTAAAAAAATTTTTTATGGTGACATTGGTTAATAAAATCCAATAAGTTTCAGGTGTATAATTTAACAGTATGGTGTGTGTATATATATATATATTGAGAGAGAGAGAGAGAAAGAGAGAAAGAGAGAGAGTTGTGCATTTAGACTTCTTCCCTTTCCCCTTACCCTCTGGTTAGATAAAGCAAAATCATAAATAATAATGATGTTAATCCTGAACATTGGCTTAATCAAAATTGTTATAACTGTAATAGAAAGATTGGCAGGAAAGAGAGTGTTCATGTGTCATGGAGGAAGGCAGGGTAGTAAAAGAAAAAAAAGATCCTCATTCTTTAAGTAGAAAATCAATAATTAATTAATACAATTTTAAAATCCAGAAAAATATATAAGTTGGCTATTTAGATATATGCCATATACTCATGTTAAAATGATTATTTCCAGGTAGTAGGAAATCATAGGGGAAGGAACTACTTATAGTGAACATTATGAAATTATAACGTATAATAAACATGACATGATATATGCAATAAACACTATAGATATCACATTTAAATCATATGCATGTCATGGAAGCAGAATTCTAAGACGGCCCCCATGATCTCTATTTGCTGGTGCAATACACTCTGTAATCCCCTTCTTGGAGTGTGAACAGAACATGTGACTTACTTCTAGTGAATGGAATATGGCAAGGGTGATGGGATGGCACTCCCTCAATTATGTTATATAAGACTCAGTCTTAAGACTAAAGAACGACTGTGTTGTTGACCTAGAAGAAGCAAACATGTCATAGAAGCCCCTATGACAAGGAACCATGGGCCACTTCTAGGACCTGAGGGCAGACTCCAGCCAACAACCAGCAAAAAGCTGGGGTCCTCAGTCATACAGCTAAAAGGAAATGAATCTACCAACAAGCTGAACGACTTTTATTTACTCAATTGAGTAGAGACCATTTTGTGTTTTGTCTTTCTGTGAAAACAACTAGCAAAACTAATTACTGGAATCATTTCACAAGGTGCAATTGACTTCAACCCAGATCACTAGTTCTTCCAGAATCACTCCTAACCTTGAAAGCAGAGTCCTAATTTTTTCATTTTTTGTTTTGTGACTGATGGGATTAGTAACAGATTTCTTCATTCAGATCTCAGAATATTCTTTCTATAGTAATCATATGCTATTTCAACTAATCATCATGTACTTTAACTATCAATTATGTTCTCATCACTGCGATATCAAAAGGAATAAAAAATATATGTTCTTCTTCTCTAAGAACTTACATTCACAGGGCAAAATATGAATAAATAAAAAACAGTGCTCAATAGTAAATGAAGCCAATTGACTGAGTGTTGACTATTGATACATAAGTTTGGAGAATGGAGACATAAGTGGGCCAGAGCAGGTTTATGGAAAGCTTCACAGGGTTGCTGGCATGATTCCAACTTTTTAAAAGAAATAGAAATTTAGTAGATAGCAAGGAAAGGAGCAGGCACTGAGGTAGGGATAAAAGAGTGAGTACAAGTTGGAGGTCAAAAAATTCAGTGGGATAGAGAGAGAAGATAAATTGCTTGGAAAATGTAGTAGATAGAAATAAAAGAAAAATTGGAGCAATGCTTCAAGGTCTAGAACTAAATCTGCATACTGTAGACACTCAAATATTTGTTAATTGAAAGGCAGGAGTGCCAGGTTTGAGAAAGAAAGTGATTTGATCAGTTGGAGTTTTCGGGAGACTTAAACCAGTCCTGTAGTGAAGAAAGAGTGAAGACCAGAAGGCAGTTCCCTGGTTTTCTAGGTTTAAGAACATTATACCTGAAATAAGATGGCAGTAGTGTCACATGGACTAAAAGAAACAGATGAGAGTTAATTCTAAGAATTTGGTTCAATAAAATTTGGTTCAGTGAAACAAGAGTAAGAAAAACGTTCATTAAAATTAAATGTCAAGGATAAGAAAAGAGGTTCTCAGTCACAGATGTTTTGCCATCTCCCAGACTGCTGATGAAGAAGGAATGGATTTAGACAAATAAAGAAAATACTGTACTTTGTTAACTTGGGAAGGTATTAAAGGGAAGTACTGAGCTCTGTCTGCAAGGAGATGCAATTACTATTGATGCATTTTAAGAGACAAAAGACATCTTACAGAGCATCTCTGCAAATTCTTTCCCCTCCTAATTTCCAGGCAAAGTAAATTACATGTGGTTAGTTTCCACTGAGCATTCTTTGTAGCAATGAAAATCCACAGTCAGTATTCTCATTTAAAGCAGTCTCTCCCCAAGGCCACACACATCCAGCCTGCCAGTCTGAAGGCGACCAGCAACCACTCACTCTCACTACCACCAAGATTTTTTTCTCTAAACAAACTACAACTGGAGGATGAAAGAGAACAGTACTTACGCACAAAAGCTTCACAATATATATACTACTTACATTTCACTAAGTCATTTTGCATATGTGTGTATCTGACCCAAGTTAGAAATAGTTGTGAATGGAATACCACAAATGTCTTTGAAGTTCATTACTGTTGAGAGTTACACACTGAGGGGGCCTTTTCCTTGTTGACTTAGCATGTTATGGTCTCAAGGAGACTGAGGGAAGTGGAGTAACCACTCTGGCTTACATTACAGTATGCTTCGCAAAGATGAAAGGATTTTGTGCACTGAGTCATACTGCCTATGTTATTACCACCAGGGCAGATATTTCACAAAGAGTAAATAAAGCTAATCTGCCAGAGCCTTGCAGTATGTGGGAATCGTTGTACAAGACAGTTTCATGTTCCCGGGAAAGTTCAAGTTTGTAGAGAACTCAATGACTCTTAGCCTATTCCAAATCTATGATTGTCAAAAGGTTTTTTTTTGCCAAATTTTCTCTTTCTTTCCTGTAAGAGTTTAATAATGTCTCTATGTTTATTTAATGAATAATTTTCTTACATTAATTCTAAAACAGTATGCTCTGAACCTATAATTGAGACGATCTGAAAAGGAAATCAGCATAGTCTATGAAGAATTACCAAATCACACGTCAGATAAAGCAGAAAAAATAGGGTTTTAAAGACACTCAAGATTGAATTGTTTTACACACTATATAGGCCAAATAAAACTGAGTACAGAATAACACTGTTTTTAATGACTCTATAGACATAGAAACCACAGGACCAGAGCAAGGGCAAATGGAAACAACATCATGAGGTAGATGCAGGTGGATCCAAAGAGTATTTGTCCATGTTCCTATCTGTGATTGGGTTCCATCACCTTTTTTCTGTTACAATGGAAGTTAGAGAGCACACCATTTAAAAAATATTTGTAGCGATGACACTCTGAATCCTATATTTCTTCAGTCCAATCTCACCTCCAAGATTTTCCATTATGCTCTACCTTTAACCATATCTACGGTTCTCTGTCGAACCCCCTTGGTAACCAATTTTATCTGAACAAATAGAAAATTCTGTAATTCAGTAGTAAGTTCCCTCCACTAAAAGCATAGCAAAAGTGTCTCTAGGTATGTTTTCCCAGCCTAGAAAGCTACCTTAAATGCAACATGTATTTCCCTTAAGAGTTTTGCAAAAGTTGACAAAGATAAAAAGTCTTCTTAGGACCCCCTTTCTATCTTAAACTTTTTGCCACCAAGCAACTCACAAAAACAAGTAAAAATTAACATGCATCCTTGGAGTATTTATGCAAAGCTCCATGCAGAGCAAAGCTAAAAAGTGTTTCAGGTTTACTTTTTATTTTATCACAAAAATTTAACTCAGTCTTTCTCTATGTCCCTAATATGTTTTTATCAGTGATATTCTCAGCTGGTACTTGTGAGGATTGCCATAGACCTCTAAGGAAGCAAAGCCAAATATGTTGTCTGTGGTGGCAGGGGAAAGGGGTGGGAAGTAGGAACAGGAATAAAGACATGAGTAGTGCAGAAATCCAGCCAGACAACCATGGGAAGGACTGGATAATATTCATGTAACTCACTTTTCTGAAAAGCTTAGAATGAGGCCTGATTTATGGTAGTGCCAAACAGATCCAGTCCCGCATCCTGACCTCAACTGCATTAGATTCCCTTTAATAGATCAAAGCACCTCTTGAATTGCATTGTTTTAAAATATAATCATTATATATAGATAACACAATATATAGACATGATTCTCAAATAAATACTTAATGAGAACACTTGTCAAAATATATTTACCCCATTAATTTAAAAAACCAATGGGATAACAAACTAGTTCAAAGATAGGGGAAACTGCAATATAGAGAATCAATAAAAGAAAGAAGGCTGAAATATAATTGCTAGGAAGAGATGCAAAAATCACAGCCTTTACTTTTATCTTGTTTATAAAACAGAAATCATTTGCATCTCTACCAAACAAAAATCAATTGCAACTTTTTAATCTTCTATAAGATAATATCTAAGTTTACTGAGTTTAGATCCTAACCAATAGTAAGGCAATGTTAGACCATCTACCAGTACTTCAGAAACTGGAGTGAGCCTCAGAATCATCCAGAGAACTTGTTAAAGCCAGATTGCTCCACCTCACACCAGAGTTTTCAATTCAGTAGACCTGGGCGGGCGTCAAGAATTGGCACCTATTCCCAGCTCAGCAAATTTATTTGGAAACCCATCCCAGGTGATGCTTCTTCCCTTGCTAAACTAGGGACCATACTTTGAGAACCACAGCTCTAGTTTGACACTGAAAAGTCATTGCAGTAATGTTTGAGACATATTTTCAAGTGTCACATATGTCAAAATAAATAGTGAAAGACTTTGAAATAGACCAACACAATTATAGAAAATGTTCAAGGGAAATCTGAGCCTTATCTAATTCCAGAATTTCTGAATCCTTGGGGTTTGCACCTTTTATTGTCTTTGGCTATTTTAGAACTGTGTAATTTATAGAAAATGAATAGCAATAAAAATTGTTCTTATTCTTAGACATGCAAATTAATTCTATCCAGGTGGAAGTACAATTGATTTCTGTCCGCCACCCTCCACTCTCAACCCTCTGTAAAAAGCCACTTTTGCATTTATTTCCAATATTCTATGTGGGCTGGTGTGTGTGTGTGTGTGTGTGTGTGTGTGTGTGTGTGTGTGTGTGTGTTTCTCTAAATTTTCCTTGTCACATTTTATGGGTTTCCTCAATTAATTAGTTAAATAAAATCATTGGCACATGTGTATTTTATACTTGCATGAATTATGATTATATCTTTTTAAAAATTATCCTTTAACAGATACCTTTTCTTAAAAATAACTAACCAAGTTTGGGATTTCATTTTTGTTGATATTGTTTTCATTTCAAACAAATGGATGTCTTCTTCCAGTAGAGCAGGCTTGTGGTTTTTGTATTTCCCAACACTTAACAATCAGTTTTAAAATTTAGTCTACTGGGCCACTGACCAGACTGGGATCCTATGGATTCCAGCTGCTTCTTTCATTTAACAATAACACAGCTGCTCTTACTCTTTTAATCCTTCTTTACTGTCATCATTTATGTAACTCAGTGAATTCATATTTGCTCCTTTCAAGTCATATTATTTAAGGGTATATTTCGGCCATTTCTATTATTCAGGGTGTTGACCTCAGCTCTTAATTAACAACAGCAAAACCACAAAACGTTTGCTACCTGTTTCCAACCCTGGAAACTCAGTTAGACATCTGGAGTGTGAGAGGAAAGCAAACTTCTGTGCCAACTTAAAATCCTTTGAATTTCTAAGGTAAGCAGGAAATTTTAGCTGGCTGGTGGGGTCACAGACAGATATTTTAAACTCTAAGTTCATGATCCTGGAAGCTGCCCAGCTTCTAATCTGGATCGCTTTCTTCCAATAGAGCATCTGTGTCCTGTAAGAGGAGCTCAGATTCTCCACACAGCCCCGGAAGAAGCCCTTCCTGGGGCCCTCAGCTCTGGAATTCATAACAGACCCCAATTTGACTCTCACAGTTCAGCTCTTCCTCCGTCCACTCTCAGCTCAGCAAGTTCATTTGGAAGACTGTAAACCCCAGTTTTACTCAGAATCTATTGTTCGTGGTTTCATTATTTTCTGATGACTACAAATGCTGTAGAGCAAATGACAAGAAATATGGAAGCCAGGCTGAGTTCACTCCATGTGATAACTTCGTGCCATAGAATAAATGATACCACTCATTTCTCCTGGGTTTGGAAAAATAAAGCACCGCTTTTGTTTCCAGTTGATTTCTCACAGTTGTTACAATATATAGATCTTCCGGATTAACATTTATGCTTTCTATCCCAAGTCCTTGTGTTTTCATAGAAAATACTCTTAGATGTCATATTTTAACCTTAAGATATTTTTCAAAACAGAGCATGAGTCACCTTAAAATTTCATTTATGCAAAATGTTTCTCTTGACATTTCCCTGGTTCCAAAGGATCCTAACTATATGCAGAAGGCCCATGTCCTGATATATCTTCTCAATTTCCTTTTGCCATTTTTTTTTATGTAGTCAGAGAAGGAAAAACATAATAACAAGAAAATCTCGCTCTGAGTTCTTCAATTTAAATGAAAAATGGGGAATGGAGGTGTGAATTACATTCTAGAACAATCCTCCAATCTTTTAATTACCTGAGATCACCTTGACCTTTTTGTCTATTGAAACAGCATTTCAAGCCCCTATATGCAGGATGCAGAGGGAGGAAGGTTGCCAGATAAAATGCAGAATTGCTCAAAATTATCTGGGACATACTTATATTTTAAAAATTACGATTGTATGAAATCCAAACTTAATTGGACATCTGTATTTTGTTTGCTAAATCTGGAAACCCTAGGAAGAGTAACTCATTGCCCCAATTATGTCTAGAGATCGTTAGAGAAGGGGAGGGCATGTGTGTTGCATTCACCTTAAGGCTCTAATCTACTGATTTAGCTGCATTCTTAGATTCACTCATCTTTCTCCTGTTTCATTGACTCAAACACTAGACACAGTCTCTGAATATTCAGAGGTGCAAAGGGAAGTGGTTTTTACCTCAGAAAATCACAGTTCTTCAGTCATGCTCACCATTGTTCATCTCCTTTTTTGTGGATTCAACTTCCTTGCTGAGTTTCTGGGCCCCATCTCTGTCCCTAATCCTAGCTCATCTGTCCCAGTCGCACAAGTTTCCAGTCACTCCTGAAGTGCACTTTCATTATCAGCAATTAAGGTTTATTTTTTTTATTTCCCTCTCTATAAGGGAAGCAATAACATTTTTATAAAGTTCAGGAAAACAAGGCTCAGGAGAAAAGACTAAGAATGTTAGGATTAAGCATCCTGAAAAAGCTGTCTAAGGCACAAATAAGTCTACAGATGTACAAAATGTTAAAATAAATGTTAGCAACTAGTTCTCTATCTCCATTAAGCCTGTGTCTAAAGAGAAATAGTCAAATTATTGCAGGTAGAATATTGGTCTCTTATATAAATAGGCCTCTTGAGCCTTCATGTACCGAGGGGATTACATTAAGAGCTAAGAGCAATAACTCAGATACCATAAATGTATGCTTCCTTTCAATATAAAACCCAGTGAGAGATCAAAACATTACACACCCAGTTTTGAAAATCTCTTGAGATGCCTCAAGATTACGTCCACTGCCACTAAAAAAATTGAGAGTGGCATCTCCCCAGAGCCACCAATGCCAGTGTCTTTCATGAAAACTTGAATGTTGTATTAAGGTGTTTTTTTCCTATAATTTTATGATGCTTCAACATTTGGGGACTTTGTGGAACTGAGAGAGGCCACCCCTCCCTGAGTTAGCTATTCCCTAGAGAGAGCAGACACCTTGCCTGTGAACATATCTTTCATGTGCAAACTAACCAACCCAAAATCCACGCCCACATCTACCTCCTTTTTCAGACTCCAGTGAGTAACAAATTATTTTTTCAAAAACAATGATCTAATCTGTTGGCCTCCCCTTACCAGAATAAAAACAAAACCCCAGGTACATTTTAAAACAGATGTATGGGCCAAAAATGCTCTTTTCTAAGGGTCCGAAATGTCCTTGAAGTTTCACACACCCTGAAGATGTCACTACCACCATCACGGCGGGAGCCAGAGAGGGGAGAAGCTTCTTCTTCCTCATGCTTTTACCTTTGGCTTTGTAACTCCAGAGTGCCTTTTGAATAGTGTCTTCAGCTTCTCTGTCCTGCTGCATAGCACTCAGACACTAGTTCTGGAGCACAGGGCTAGGGGTCAGCTCTTCTACTCTCAATCCTCGCCCCTCCCACCTACAGGCTCATACAAAATTTCCTTGGCTTGGGCCATTTCCCACGCAAATCAACTGTCTGTCTCAAATAAGTGCCTGCCTCCTAGAGTTAGAGAGAGGAAGTCACAATTCTCACTAAAACAAAGGACCCAGGTACTGATCAGAGAGATTCTCAAAATTCATATGTTGTCGAATATTAGAAAGAATTTCCAAAATGGATCTAAACACATTTTATAAGACTTTGATGGTAGGATAGTCTACCAAATGTTTGAAATAAGTTGTGAAGAGCACATATGACCCTTCTTTATTCTGTACTTCATAGAGTTGTATAAAATATATATTATAATGTGCATATATAGCATATTATACATATGTATGTATAACATATTAACTATTATATATAATAAAAATATATTGACAAAATATATTCACTCAAGGCACATGTTATTCGCCCCCAGTACAGAAGAAGCATGGTTCACAGTTCTCACAAAAAGATAGAGCCAGTGAAAAGTGTAGGAGAGAATTTGAATTAAGATATATCCCCAGGAGGCTTGTGGTAATTGTTTCTTCTTTTCTCAGGACATACAGTTGACTCCACCCAAGAAATATCCGTCTCAAGGCAAAATTGTAGGCAAGCCTTTTCAAAATTGTAGGCAAGCCTTTTGAACATTTCAAAAAATGTTCTCCAAAGTATGGTGAGAATCATACTTGGATATTAGAGCAACACCTAACTAACCTTCAAATTTCTCTTGGCTGGCACTTCTGGACTCTCAACACAGTTGTATTTCCCAGCTTCCCAGGAATCAGATGTGCCCCACGACTGAATTCCAATCAATGGAATGTGAGCAGAAATTATGTGTCTTTCCCTCTTTAGAAGTACACTTGCAGGCTGGGTATAAAAGGTGACAATGATGGTGAAGCCATAAAATGGAAAGTGCCTGGATCTTAATGACTCTGCCTGGAGAGAGCTGACATCCAACCAGAAATACCTGCTAAGAATTTAAGAGAGTAAGAAGTAAAATTCTGCTGTACCTGAGCCATTTTACATGTGGGATGTATTTGTTGTCATAGACCAGACTTCCCAACTAAGACAGGTATCCACTGTTTCAGAAGCTTGAACCACACTTGATGTTTCTCCACACTTCAACCAACATAAAAAAATCAATTTTTACTTCCCCTCACTCCCCTGCATTGGAATGGTGGAAATCCTACAGGTTGCAGAAGAGTTGCTGAGGATCAAAGATATCCCATGCCAGATAATGCTTCTGTAAACCGGTATTTAAAGATTCTGCTTCAGGGATTATGAAAAGAGTATAGTTTGTGATTGCTTTTAATTGGTACCTGTAATCTGCTTTATAAAATTTTATTAACAGAAGTATAAACATTCATTGCAACCTGTAGAACACAGGAATCTTAAGCAGCCTTATGAAATTCAATCAAAGTTCTTTTTATCTTTAGTGTTTGCTGATAAATCATTAAATGTTGCTCCATGTTAAAGATCAGCAGCAGAAATGTTCCTTGCAAATAAAAATGATAATGTAGAGACATTAACACTGCAAAAGGGTTGAGGGTTGCTCAACATTGCACAAAAGAGTAACAACTTTTCATTACAAAATACTTTACTGTAGACAAGAGAAAAATAGTTCTTAGATAATACTACTTTTTAAATGAGTAGAATCTATCAAATAGTTCTTCTTTCCCACCCTCTCAGTGTTATCAAAGATATATACTCTCCCTAGACAGACATTCAGACACACACACACTCAGACACACACACACACACACATACACACACACACACACACACACACACACACACACACACACACACACATTTTTAGACTTTAAGTCTTATATGTAACCCCCAGAGATTTTACACTCAATCTAAATTCAACTGGAGATGAAAATGTTCTCAAAGTCTTGATTATCTGGAATGAGGTTGTATTGTAACATTCTCATTCTAGCAGATCTGCCCCCAAAGAAGGCAGTAACGCAGAGCTCATCATTTATGTGCACTCAGCAGCTTAGGCACTGATGTGATGACCAGCTAAATCTCAGTTACCCCCTTGCTTAATGTGCATCTATAATACAATCAGGTGAATTGGCTGTGGCTGTATTAAAAACAAAGCTGGATTAGGCTGACAGAGTGGAAATCCATATATCCAGGCGAGTTTTGCACCACCCCGCCCTGTCCTATATGCATGTTTCTCATTTAACTGAGAGATGGCTTCCCTAAGCAAAACAACCACAAATCATGTCTTCCTGGAGGCAGGCTATCCATTTTCACTGCTGCCATTTTGGCACACATGTAGCATAGGAGGTGACATACTCTGCAAGAAGTCTCTGATACGTATTCTCCAGCTGACACTCTCTCAGAAGCTCTCTGAGAAATGAGTCACAGCAACCTACCAACTATTGGAAAAATCTCTTTATATGAATGTCACAGAAGCCAGTGTTATCAGAGGCCAACAAAATGGTATGGAGACTGTAGCTCTCAACCCTGGTTATAATTGGGTTTTCATATCCAGCTACATTATAATATGAATAAATTACCCTGTTAAAATAATATTTATCACATTGATATGTAACAAATCTACACAGCTACTATCTGCCTAAACTGGAGACAGACACCAACAGGGAGCCTTTCTGGGTTTTGTTACAATATTGCTGTCTTCTTACATCTTCTGGGATGGCATGGAAGGAAAATATTCAAAGTATGAACTGGGCTCTACTGGGATTTTGCATGGTGGCTTGTCCCTGGAGGGGCCTTCTAGTGGCTTTGTTTCTCCATGCCAGCATGGCCTCAGGGACCTTCACTCCCACTTCGTCACGTCCCACCCACACTGGTACAGACATCCTCCATTTGACTTTTGTCCTACACATTGCTCAGGCAAAGGACATAGAACATCACATTCCAGCACCAGTTTCTGCAGTTCAGCCCTGGAGCTTCTTCCTTCCTTCCTCACCATTATGCCCCATCCATCCTGTCAATTCCATTACTATGCAAATTAAAAATTACATTGGCAAGTACTATAGAGTTTAAATCAAAAGGACTCTTTTATCTTTCCTGAGGATAAAACTCAGTCCTTAGAAATATAACTGTTATTCTCCCATTCCCCAAGCCTGCTTCTTCAAAGCAACTGTTGCTCATATTTTTATATACCACTACATTAAACTCTCAAAAACTCACCCTGCTCAAATAAGTAACGTAACTTTTTTATTTTTAAGGTCTGCACAACTAGGTTGGGAGTGCTTCTTGCTGGTGTATATTACTTATCTGTTCTTCCCCGTCATATAAAAAGCAGTGCCTGGCACAGAGCAGATACCCAGTAAATACTTAATGATGAGATTTTGTTTTTCTATTTTTTAAATCGTTTTAGAAGGATACATTCTTAAACACAAATAATACCTCTTCCCTTCACATTATGTTCCCTTTTTTCCTTTTTTGTAAGTACTTCAGAGGAGCAGCCTCACTGGAAACTGACACCCTCTTTCATCAGTAATAAATTTTACTATAATCTGACTTGCCAGCAATGTGACTTGGGCCCGAACACAACCCCCATAATCTAATGGGTAATGTGCATTTAGCAGGTAATAGATACTTCAAAAATCCACTTTAGCTTCCTTTAACTTTGGTCACAGCAAAATAAATAAGAGCCTTTGGCTACTCTTCCTTCTCAAATAAATACAATGTGAATCTAGAAGATAGTAAATTGTTTCAAAACCAGCTGGTTGACCTTATATCTTTTATCAGCCAAGTGGTCGCCAGAGTAAATAACACTCATTTCTCTCCTGTCAGGGTTTGGTAGGTTTAGACTGCTCTGAGTGTGGCTTTGTGTTCTCCCTTCCCCTCACGCCTGGGACCTCACCCATAGCCTCGGCCCTGGGTCTCCGGAAACAGACCTCATCTGGTTTACATTTCCTTTGAGCTCCACTCTGAAGGCTAATAGGGAGATTTTAGATTTCTTTGCTAACACTATGGACTGAATGATGAAAAGCCCAATGGAGTTCAGACTTCCTCAGTATTTATATATGTCTGCAGGGCAATTGTGAGTTAATAATCTTTTCCTGAAACCACTTTATATTTAACAATTATTTCTGGCATTAGTCCCTCTTTCCCAAAGGAAATTTCCTTAAGTTTATTGCTAGCATGCCTGTAAAATGGTCTTTCTATAATGCTGTGATATTGTTTGGCTTTGAATTTATTTAAACAAATTTAAAGACAGTAAGGTCTTCCTCTGACTATATATTATATTTAATATAAGAATATCTTTTAAGATCAATTGGGAAATAGAAAAAATTTCAGAAGCATTTAGTATTAACTACCAAATTATTTAATGTAATAAAGCCATAAATTTCTGTTTGTTTCTCTTTGTCCTTTAGTTTCAACATCAAAAACTGTATACAGTGTGATTTAATGTAGTTCAATGTAGTAAAGAACGATCTTCCCCCATAAATAACCCATCTCATTTACATAACATTTCTCCCACTGCAGGTTGACATAGTTGTGAATTATGACTTAGACTTCTTTCATTTCTCTTTCTTTTACTTTAGAATTTTATCTGAATAGCTCATAGTGTGATATTACAAAGTGCAGGTATTAACCCAGACCAAACACATGCCTAGTTTATCGAATTTAGTTGGGAGGAGTTGATTTCTTCCATTCTCTTTTTAAGTCTCCTGTCCCTTTTGATGCTTCACAGTTGTCCAATGAGCTGCGTCTCTAAGAACTGGGCAACTTTTAAATTTAATCACTCATTTCATCTTATCTTGTTTTATGGGATACTCTTCATATCCAATTACAGCTATTGCTAACAGGTGCTCTGGTCTACCAGGGTGGCTGATAGGAGGCAGGACACAGAAAGAAGTGAAAGGGAATGGATGAGATCAGGGTTTTGTGATTGATTCCACATTAGCTTGTTCTGAGAAAGCTGGCTCAGCTTCTCTACCTTTCCAATAGAAGCAATAGAATTTAACCACTTCAGAGGGCTATAATAAGGTTAAAAAGAATTTAATCGATTTTTAAAAATACATTGTTATGTTATTATTTGATGATGCTATAAATCTAAGGGGAAAATAGATAATTTTTTTAAAAAGCAATTTATAAAGTAAAAAATTCTAGCAGCCAATAAACATAACTATTAACCTCTTTAATTATTAAAGAAATGCAAATGAAAACTGGTAAAGTTTTTAAAAATTGCCCCCACGGGCTCGTGTGGATGGTAGGAAATGAATATTCTTAAATTGTCCCAACCTGCGGAACCTAGTTATTCGTGGGGGCGAGGAGGATCCAACCTGAGAAAAACGGGCGAGAAAAAGGAGCGGAGGCAAGACAGTATTCTGATCAGGCCTCAAAATTTTATTACAAAATGGGGATATATATATACAGAGAGGGAGGGGTTAGAGAGATACTTGTAGGCAGGGGATTGGTTGAGGGAAGGGGTGGTATAGCGTAGCGTGATTTGATAGGGGCGTTCAAGTGGGGGGAGGTGATGTGAGGGGTAGGCGGTGTGGATGTCTTGGCGCCCGCGGGCTCTTGTCTTGGCGCGCGCGGGCTTTCAGCTAATCACCAGGAAGTGAGGCAGGAACTTTACGGGCCGTGGCCATTTTGTTTCTCCCGTGTGGCTCCCAACATTAAATAATTAGGCCCGACAATGAATGGTAACATTTTTCAAAAAATACAATTCAACATGCATAACCTTCATCCAGGAGTCCTACCTACAATAATTTATTCTAAGAAACATTATCAGAAAATTATGCTAATATCTATATATGAGGAAGTATGGTACAATATTATTTTGTAGTAGTCAGAATAAATCGTAATATTTTTCCTGGCGCTTATGAACTATTTAATTATGATTAAATACCATTTCCAGTGCTATCTGTTGATTCTTTCTGTGCCCACCACTGTGTTCCTCGCCACCGAGACCCAAGAGGGGGTCTCAGGTAGATGATGGGCCAGATGGGACCTCCTCACAATGCCAGCACAGGAAACTCAGTTTCTGTAAAGGTTTTTTTAAAAGGGCGGGGGGACCCTGACCCTCCATCCTTCTTGGCCGCCACCTTCCTCATAGCCACAGGCACGTTGTTCAGGTCCTCCCACTTCCTCTTGGCACGGAAGGATGGAGGGTCAGGGTTCCCACTTTTTCCTTGATGAACTTCGTGTCCCGCTTGTCCTGACAGACCTTGAGCGGATCCATGGCACGCCGCTCATAGAGGACAAAGCCACACACCTCTTGGATCACATCCTGTACGAACTTGGTGTGCTTGGTGAGTTGCCCGTGGCTGCAGCTGTGCCTTGACTTGCTCACATTCACGGATACTTTGTGACCCTTGTTGAGGCCCACGGCCATTGGGTAGCGCAGAGCCATGGCTGTGGAGAGGGGTGGGGTTGGGATGGAATGAGTCCCAACTGGGCCAGCCCCGCTTCCCGGAACCACGCACTCCAGCCCCTTGGGGTCGCTTGCTGCATCCAGCTAGCCTCCTGAGCCACACTGGGACCCCCCCCCCCCCATTATCATTTTGACAGGCTACAAATGATATAATTCTCTTTGAGCTCATTTAAAGCAAACTGAGAAGGCACTACATTGATTACCACATAAATTCACTTTTTTTTTTTTAGAGGTAAATACAGACCGCTAATAGTGTACAGGGAAATATATGCATTTTAACCACACTTTCAAGCCATAACTTCTTTCTTGTAATCATTCCATCTCATTCTATAATCTCTTCCATTGCTAAATGAAGATCACAGCTCTTAGCCTGTTACACTCATTCTATTCCTTCCCAACTGCTCACGCCCATGTCACACACATGCACTTACCTATAAATACAAATATAAATACAAAACCTCAAGGACCATGATTTAACAAACAATAAGTACCAAATCTAAGGGAAACTGTCAAGAAAGCTTTCTTTACTTTGGGTTCATGGCAAAGATGACTTCCTGAAGACCCAAGACTCTCAGGAGGGAGAATCTCCTTCAGTGGTCCTTCCTGCAGATATGAGCCTTGGGCATTAGACCTGCTCTTATTTTATTTCTTAGTCATTATGTTTCATTTTAATTATTAGTGAAGCAGATGAGATTGTTGTGTTGGAAAAGTATCAGAAGGAAGAGAGAATGGAATTGTCTTTCAGCACATCAATATGCTCTGATATTTTTAAGAGTATCTACAACAGAGATCCCCAAGAAATATTTGCTCAGTGATTAAGTACTCTATCCCTTGCTGGAGATTCAAACCATGCTGGCAGCCCCACGCAACAGACAAGCCTAATTCAGAGCTGAACGCATAATAAGAAGAAAATGGCAGAGGGTGGCTTTTTGTTTTTAAGAAATCCCTCCAACTTCATAATAACTCTAAATGAGGACTTGAAGCATTTCAGAATCTCTACTCAGCGTAGGGTTCCATATCACCAACTGAGATGCACCAAAGGTGTTTAAACGAATCCTTCCTTTTGCCTAAGAAACATTGATTGAAATGGAAGGACATTAGTGTTGTTTCTTTCAGTTCCACAAGTGGCCTTGATGTAATAAAATACTATCTGCTCATAAAGGACCGCAGCTTTTCTTAGTTACCTCAAAGGGAGAGAAGAGGATGTCTCTGATCACTGATGCATCATAGAATGTGGGGGATCATTTTCTCACCTCCTCTTGAGGTCATTCTTCATTCTGAAGCCTGAGCACTCTCGATAACTCTTAAAATTAAAATTCTCCCTCCAAGTCAGTTTAACAATCTGTCATGATTCACTGAGGTGGTCAACTCTGTTCTTCAGTTTATTAAGCTGTTTTCCTCAATGAAAGTCTGTGGCAGTGGGAAAAACCCAGCAATTTATGTGCCTACTCCCTGGTACTTTCCACTGGGGCTCATTCCTTCTAACTATTAATAGTCAGGAGATTTTCACAGAGCAGCCACCGAAACCCACATTGTACATAATGGGGAGGAAAACCTCAGACCAGGTCTTCTCACTCAAATAAAATAGAATATTGAGTTAATATAAGGTTATTCTAAAATGCGTGTATTTTAATTTGATGTGTTTAATGTATGTACTTTCCTTCCATTATCCAATCTCATGGTTAATCTATAAATGAGAAAATCTGCATGTTGTAGGCTTATCGGCATTGTAATCTATGTATAATCTATATTCTTACAACTTCTCTAATCTTCCTCACACACTATCTCCTGGGGCAGCAGGTCAACCTAACATGGTTTATTAAAGATAACTCAGTGTACACCTATCTCTTTCAGAAGTTCAGTCCTCCACAGTTGTGTTCCCTGCTCCTTCGCCCTGCCACCTTCAATGATTGTATTCTTTGTCTGCCTGGTGTGTAATTTTTTTTTGTTTGCCATGTTGGCACCTGCAGATGGTGAACTTGAGGTCTGTCTTCCCTAGGTCAGTGTCTCCCTGCCATCATGATCTACTATCAGCTCACAGTGCCCTGCAGGCTGGTCATGATTCCCTTGTCTTGCCCCAGAAGTCTGCCCAGCATGTACTAGGCCATTCGATGCCTAAATCCATAAATAATACCCCCTCTTTCTCATATTCACCCTCAGTGCCATTAGCTATTTTCTGCATTTATTAATTTTATTTTGATATGGTTGCTCATAGTGGTGCTGAGGCCAGCCTTTGAGGTAAATCCTAAAAGGAAAATGAAGCAAACTGCCCTCTGCTTTCTATTTTCCTTTCAACCTATCCTATTAGTTTTCATCATATTCGTTGTATGGCAAGTAGGCTGGTGAGAAAGTCATTTGGGGAAAAGAGATGGCAGCTTCACACTGAGATGGCGAGGGCCATGTCTCCAATATCTCTGGCTTTTGCACAATAGGTCTGCCATCAACCTGTGATTATCTGAGCATATGAGCGAGCAGGAATGAAGAATCCGGAACTCTAAAAACCATCAATATTTGGCTTTGGAAAGCATTTTTCAAATGACATGACTATCAGTCTATCTTTATTCAGGGAACTTACATTGTAAACACCATAATTAAGCCTGATGGAAAGATGTGACTGACCTGAGAGTTATAAAACCACTTCCACATCCTGCTCCTCAGCTCAACTATCGCTAATCATTTCTCTTGCGTCTGTGTCTGATCATAGTATATATGTCTTTAGGATTTTAAATCGCCACCTTCTGTGTCCACTCTTTCCCACCATGATGATATCATAGGTGATATAAAAGTAGATAATCTAGGCAGGATCCACTACATAATTTTCAAAGCCCACTGCAAAACAAAAATGCAAGACCTCTTGTCAAAAAATTATTAAGAATTTCAATATGGTGACTACAGAGCATTGAACCAAGTACGGGGCCTTTCTGAGCAGGGAATCCAGTGAGACTACACAGATCATACATCCATAAGGCTGGCCTCAACTTGGCTTTAATATAAAACAGCTGAGCCAAGTTGTGCTATAAGTGATGCAGAGGGTAGGCGACAAGGAAGAAGCCTAGACTTAAAACCTTATAACATTTCTTAAAATAACAAAAATACCTATTTCATTGTCTGATAAAAATCATACCAATCAGAATCCATCCTATTTGTGCCTATCACTAGCAATCTACCCATTAAGCAGATGAGGTAACCATGAGGGAGCAGCTGCAAATACTGTTAGCTGAAGTGAATGGCAATTCCTGTTCGAAAATGAAGTACTACCATTTGCAACAACTTGAATGGATCTTGAGAGCATCATGCTAAGCAAAATAAGTTGGATGGAAGAAGCTGAGCAGCATATGATTTCACTCATATATGGGGTATAAAATTGAAAGCTATAAAATGAACAAGACAAACTAACAAAACCTCATAGGCACAGACAACAGTTCAGTGGTTACCAGAGGGAAAGGGTTGAGGAAGGTAGAAAAGGGTAAATGGGGTTAATATATGGTGATGGAAAGAGATTTGACTTTGGGTGAGGAACATACAATGCAATATACAAAAGATATATTATAGAATTTTACACTTGAAACCTATATAATTTTATTACCCAATGTTACCTCCAATAAATTCAATAAACAATAAATAAATAAAATGATGGGTGACTATATTAGCTGTCTATAATATAAATTAAAGCAATCATGCCCCAAACATTGTGTGAGATGCTCCAAGGGGAAAAATTGAGGGTACTAGCTTTGAACTACATTCTCTGGCACTTGAATCAAATGCTAGAGGTGAGAATAGCAATGAAGTTAAGCTTCAGAGAGGCACCTCCTTCACCAATAAGAACTCTGTTGTGGAGTAAAGAAGGAAAGGCAAAAGAGAGGACGAGGGAAGGCCCTAACCCTAACTTGAACCTTAACTTATCCACAAATTGACTGGCCAAGGAATCTCCCTGTAAGAATACAGCAGCTGCAGGAATTGTTCATTCACTGCTCAATGCATTTTTGGGTAGTCCCTTTATTTATTCATTAAATTAAAAACATACACACATATTTGGGAGACTCCTTCTAGGACTGGAGCACACTAAGAGCTGTGATCTATACTATGTAACAAATTTATGTTAGATGGTACAATTCCCACAGTATGATCATAACATAGGGTAAGATGTGGAAAGTCACAGGTAACTGGTTTGTTTAAACTTACTATTAAGAACATCTCTGAAACTCCTGAACAATCTGCTCAGCCACCCTGAGGATTCTTTGCCTACTTGTTACAAATTAGTATAAACTTAGAATACCATACCGAAACAGAAGCAACTAGTTTGTTCAGATTTAATATCAATTTAACATTATTCTAATATTGTATTATATATATTTACATTGCAAATGCTCATGATCCTAACAGCTAATCTAATCTATTGCAATACTTTTGTAAAAGGATTACCATGTCCTGGGCCCAGAAGATGTTGTCTGGGACTAAAGCTGATAAGAGGAGCAGTGTGGAGAGCTCTGATACTAGCTATATCTTATTTTCATTCTTGTGTATTTGATCTCTAGAGCAGCATTCTCCATCCTTTTCAGCACCAGAGACAGGTGCTCCTATGAAATCTAATGCCTGATGATCTGAGATGGAGCTGAGATGGTGATGCTAGCTCTGGGGAGTGGCTACAAATACAGATGAAGCTTCACTGGCTCACCTGCCACTCACCTCCTGCTGTGCAGCCGGGTTCCTAAGAGGCCACTAACTGGTATTGGTCCATGGTCCAGGAGTTGGGAACCCCTGCCCTAGAGGAGCCATTTGGAGACATTCTGATTATTCTCTTATAGACTAAAGCAGAGTGAAATGAAATTAAGTAGGATCTGGTCAGTTGCAGAGGAAATGTTTGGAACTGCTAGATTTGGGTGTGTCTAGTGCATTTTGCAAACTAAAAGCTAGTTGTAGTGTTTTTCAGGATATTCCACCAGTTCTACAAGGTCATCAGCAGGGGGAAAAAATGCACAAACTCTGGAATTTGTAAAATCCAGCCTTCCGACTCACTAGCTATGTGCTACGTTACTTTGGGAAATTCACTTAATTCCTCTAAAGTTCAGGTTTCCTATTTATAAAATTAGAAATAAATACCTGCATATAAGGTTTTTCTTTGGATTTACTGAGTTAATAATATATTCAATACCTCAAGCACAGTTCCTGGCACATATCTGACACTTAATAAATGTCACTGCCCTTCTCCAATCTTTTTTATTTGGTCTTAGTCCTCCACTTCCCCTGGAATTACCAAGAAGATGTAATTGCTCCTCTCAGAAAGTTATTGTTACAATCTTTTTCTACACAAAGAGAGTATAATATGTGAAGCATGTTGTCTCCTAAACCCTAAGTTCCTGAATTTAAGCCCTGCTAGTGTTCAGCATGTGCTCTTGGTACTGAAAGTTTAATAACTTTTCACTTCTTACCCTGCTGAATCATGAGGTTTCTTTTAGCAGGAAGCAACACGAAACTTCTTAATATCCTGAGGTGCTGTACCTTCATACATTCTTTCACTTCAGTGACATGGAGACATTCCATACCGGAGCACATGGTTCTAACAACAGTATTCATTAACCCCACTGTGTGGCTAGTGCAAGGATTTCCTGTGAAAAGGAAGTGATTCATAGTATAAGGTGCTTACTTTCTTTGGACTGTTAAATTATATTTTAGAAAATGCCTAGAAACACAGTCCTATTTAAAGCATTCACACATACACACAGAGTAAATAATCATAGCCTATTGTTGGAAAGAGTTACTATGGGCACTGGTACTTCTGGAAACTGGAAACCAAATGGGATTACCTTAAGCAGGTAGTACCTTATAGTAGACAACTATAAAGTAAACTTTTAAGTATATTTCTTTATATGTTACTATCTCCCCAGCCCAAATCCCACCCCACCCCAGTTTCCCAAATAATCAGTCTATTAGCTGGGAGATGTATCTGTAGCATATTAGATATATTAGCTGGCTACCCATGTTAATACAACCTTGATTTGGGGCAGGGCAGGAGGGAAAGGGGACAATTAGATAAACATTTTCGAACCTCCCTTGCAACTAGAGGTAACCATGTGATACATGTGACACATTTGCAGCCAGAGTAAACAGGGTTTTCTGGAGATGACTGAGGAAGTTTTGCTTTCCTGATAGAGGTGCCATTGCATTTGCCTCGTTGTTTTCTCCTGTTTACCCAATGGTTGAAGCAGCAGCAGCCATATTGCCGACATGAGGGAAAGGCCAGGCGAATGACAGAGACTGTAGCCTTCGATATTGTTGAGCCACTGCATCCTTGGGGACTGCCCTAACTTGTTTAAGCCACTGTGATTTGGGTTTTCTTCTGAAAGCATTTCCAAACTGACACAGTATTTTTTTTTTTTTTTTTTTGGTGAGGCAACCCTTGGTTGACCTTGAAGATAGCAAGAAACTTGTCAGCTTACAGTCCTTTATTTTTGTTGTTTTACACCTATAGCACCTGGTCTTCCTAGGTGGTCTCCCATCCAAGTACTAACCAGGCCCGACCCTGCTTAGCTTCTGAGATTGAACGGGATCGGGTTTGTTCAGGGTGGCATGGCCGTAGACAAATTGACTCAGTATTCTTTTTACTTAGCACGAAATTTTAGATTAGTTTCTTTGTAGTACATATGCATAATAATATTCACCATATTCTCATCACCTCACTTGCTGAGATGATCAAAGGAGAGTCTTTGAGTATTGAAAATTGTCAAGCACTAAAAAAATGGTGATTAGTATAACAAGGACAATGTCAGATTCATCTCTGTATCCTCAATACCAGTTGTTTTTTATGTATTCAAGATACAGGAACAATATTTTTTTAAGTCAGATTAGCTAAAGGATACATCAGAAAGCAGAACCAAGTCCTGCCTATTCTGCAAATGAATGGCAAACATATAGCACATCTGATATTCTTCTCTAATCACAAACATAATCAATCAATCAATCAATCAATCAGTCATCCCAGTGAGACTAAGTTAGCCTCAACACAGTGCCTTAGACCAATGGTCTAAGGTCCATGGATTGGGAACTCCTGACTTAAGTAGTCACTACAGATCCAGGACTGTCTTAAAAACAAGTGATTATTTGTACCCTGTAAGAAAAAGGCAGGTGCTTTAATGATGCCAGGTCAGGGTCAGCAAAGCCCAATCATGAGGTTATGAAAGGCAGCACCATAATGGAAGAAACAGAGTGAAATATCAGGTCCTTGATGAAGGAGAAATGACAGAGGGCACCATCCAGGAACACAGCTTCAGGATTGGGGGTCATATCTGGCAATGGAAGATGGCTCAGGCCAAGTGTCAGAAAGCACCTAGCCAATCAGGAGGAGATGAGTAGCTTTATCCCTGCATACTGACTACCTACATTACCACTCCATATCCTTGCTCTGCTCTCCCTTCTTTGTATTTAGGCTTTCTTCTCACTGCTACCTGTCTTCTTCATCACTTTATAATTCCCTCTATTGGGGTAGTGTGATCTAGTAGAAATGCTTTGCAACCAGACAGATCAGGATTTAAGTCCTGGTCTTTTAAAGGCTGGGGAAAGTTGAGTTAGATGCTAAATCTCTCCATCTCCAAGTCTGTCCAAAGAGAATAAGAATATGCCATCACAAGCTTAAAGTGAGCATGGAACATACTTATCTATGTAGAGTCCTTAACAGAGGGTCAGGCTTATTGTAAAAGTTCTTTCTCAGCTGGAGTAAGAGTCCATTCGCCTCTTCAGATCCTGGTCGTTTTGCCATCTCTCAGGAATAAGTTTCTAGAAGATTCTTTATGGTTCCAGACATTTTATAGGGACTCAGAATATTCTAACCTATGAAGGAAGAGAAGCCTACTTCGAGCAAGTAAAGTCATAAGTTTAGTTTGAAAAAGGTATTTTGAATAAATGCAATAATGGTAACTTCACCCTATTCTGAGATAAGCAATGGCCATCAGAGTTGCTACAGTTTTAAAAAATTAATTTTTTTAATAGAAGGGCCTCTAGATTCCAATTATATTTTCCAATGGAATTCTATCCATTCAAAAAAATTTTAAACATATGGAATTTATTTTCCCTCACACCTGGCTATATTTAATTTGTTACGAGAGGTTCCTGACTGTGTAATGAGACCTATTCCCATGATGCTTAAGAGTTAAATGTGTTTCCTGCTTTCTTGAATTCCAAATAAACTGAATAAAATAACCAATCCATGGATACACAAATGTAATATCCTGTGCCTACACACACACACACACACACACACACACACACACACACACCCTATGTCTCTGTTTTTTATTAACTTGCAGAGATGGAAGAAGTAATAAGGACAAGGAAATTATGAACCACTTAAAGAGAATTATGTGAATTTTTCATATTGTGGTTATTCTTAAATGCTCTCATTCATTCTAATAATATAGGATGTTATTGACACCTTAATAATATACTTGTTTACTTTGTCTGGTTTTTTCCTATGTGCTAAATGCTGTGAATATCTACAATAATATGTAAAATTTTTAAAAAAGAAAGTTTTGAAAACATTAGTAACAATGACAAAATACACTACTCAAATGCAGCAGTTTATTTTGGAAACTTTAGGCATATCTAGAAAATAAAGGCTCAAATATAACTGTTTAGTACTCTTTTTAATCATGATTAATCCACATTTGTTACGACATGTAATTCCAACTTATGAAGACATTCTTATATTCTGTTTATATCATATTAAGTATTAAATTATACTTTATAAAACTGTAATTGCATTTCATATCTAATTTTGCAGGTAGGCATAAAAGCAGTATGGAACATTGAAGAATCATCATTTGAGCAGTCAGACGTGTGAGATATGGTTCCTTCTACCACTTACCATGAACATATTTTAGCAAGCCATGTTATCTGTCTGGGCCAGGTTTGGCTCATCAATAAAAAGGGGTTAATATTTACCCATCTCAAACCAAAGAGCTGGACTATGTGATCAAATGAAGAGCTTAAGTATGATCTTTGTAGTGACAATTACTAATTGTGTAATTGGGAAAGTCACTTAATATCTAGATCTTCTGTCTTTGTTGAGGTGAAAGTTAAATTCAATGATGTTTATAAGCACCTGGCATGGTCCCTCACTATGCCATGGTAAAGCATGATATGGTTTTATTCATTGACATATCCTGAGGATCTAAAAGGCCGTCTGCAGTCACCCTGATCCTTATAATCAAAGTAAGATTAACTCAAAATTCCATCTCATATTCAGTAGATAATTCAATGTCCTACTTAAGAATTTTTTAAATGCATGGAGTCTTACTATTCTGTCATATCTGGTTCAGATTTCCATCTTATGTGTTGTGTTTTGTTTTGTTCACCATTTTTAGACTTTCTTCTATTTCTTGATTTTCATGGTTACTTTCCTTTGATTAGCTCCACCATACACAAACCCACACATTCCCAATACAAATTACCAGATACCATTCATGATGAAGCTGAATCATAGGAGGATTTAGGAGTAACAGTGAGATGGGCTAAGTTACAGAGTTATAAACAAGACTACTTACACTTGAACGTTAAGCTTTCTTTTAAGAAATCTCTGGGCCACAGAACTCTTCTACCCGAATAAAAAAAGATATTCACAAGAAATAATTGAGAACCCTTATAGCAATTATTTTAAGTACATACATTTTATTGCAGATTGTACTTCGATAAAAAAAAATTCTTATTTTAGCAGCTGCCATCGGAATTCTCAGATGTGTGACATTTGTTTATTTACAAAGGTCTATTTATTTACCATGAATGGAGATAAAATAAAAGAGCTTAAATATTTTTCAACTCTCCTTTAGTGAAGAGTTGAAATCTCACAAGTGCACATCCTTGCATTAGCCAGAACATATCAGAACACATCTGACAGCAACTATTCAAATCTTTTTTATGTTTATTCTGTACAACCTGCGCTAGACATCACAGGTTTCATTTCTGAAGGTTCAGCAGTTTGTTTAGAAAAATGCCATTCATAGAACCAAAAATCGTCTGTTTGGATCCAAAATTAGTCTCTTACTCTCCATATGTATTGCCACCAGGAAGACATTCTGGAGGAATGTAGCAGAGTGTTTTTCCAAGTGTTCTTTTGTAATTTAAAAACTGTTAAGTCTTAAAATGAGACTATAAGGATATGGAAATAAAGTATTATAGTAAATGTTCTTTTCAGCAAAATGGATCATTTACTATAAGAGAAGTATTCTATTTCATGTTATTTCCCCTACTCTCAGAAATATTAAGAACATGTTAGGTGTTCTCACTCTATGTTGATGAATAAGAAAAATCCTGTTGTCAAAGGATATGCACAGAAGTTACCTACAAGGGGAGCCACTTGGGTTTAGAGCCTGGAATGCTATGTCAGGAATTTTTCCAAGTTCACAGAAGCAGTTTCAGTTGGGCATTCTTTCTTTCCCTTAGAAATATCCAGAAACCCAAAGCATCATCAATAGGTAAAAAAGGACCAAAAGATGTGATGTATCTTCAGAGAGGTAAGAGCTCAAAAGGTATCCTAGAGTACATCTGACCCATTTCCTAAGAAAAAGTCTTTGTTCATAGTCAGATCATCTTATACTTTTACACCATCTTTGTGAGCAAAATGATTCATTCGACAAACCATGTCATAAGAAAAGCAACAGAGTGTGGTTAAGATCATGGACTCGGGAGCTAGACTGCCTGGGTTCCAACCTTGGCTCTGCACCTGCCACTTCTGCAAACTTGGGCACGTAGACTTCTCTGTGTTTCAGTTTCTACCTGTGTCATTTGAGAGTAACAACTTACCTCATGCAGTAGAAAAGAGGATAAAGGGGCTTACAGTCTAACAAAGAAAACAAACAGGTCTACAAATAATTCAAGTAGTGTTCATGTTAAAATAGAAGTAGAAAACAAGTACCTGTAAATCCAAAGACGGTGGAGGGAAAGGCACATTTGCATCTAGAACACAAGAGTGTTGGTAAAACCACTTTAAGATGATGTAGCACAATGATTGCACAAGATGACAGAGATGGAGCTTGAGGAAAAAAAAACAGGAATGTTTATAAAGTCATGCATAGACCCTATTGTGCTTCTATTCTTCTGAGATATCTCCAAAATTATATACATGTAATTACATTTATATATATATATATATATATATATGTATATTCTCCAGTTTATTACATATTCTTGGATTCAAAATCCTGAGTAAGCTTGCTCTACTAAACCTCATTAGTCACTTAGTTTAACCCACCAAAGATAGATCCAAACCACTAGCAAAATAATCATTATTGGCAAAGTACATATCCTTCCCCAAGTATCATACAAATCACCTTGAAATAGACTTGTATCCAAAGTCCCCCAAATCTTTGGGAGACAAATACTGAACTCCATCCACAACAGTCACATCAAGTTTTAACAACACTGTGTTGCTCACATTTCCCTCTTAGGGACCTAAAAATTCAACCCTGGGCTCTGAGACAACCCATAAAAACTGTAGCAATAAAAAGCAAAAAGTGCAGACATTTAAAATAGGTCTGAGAATGTCATAGTTTCCTGAAGGTAGAAATACAATGATATAAAACCCTGGTTAGAAGCAAGGAAACCGTTAGCAGCTGGTATGGAAATTACCCCATTATTTATTACTGTTATTAAGTGAGATTCTTGTGCTGTGCAACTCAATAGAGAATAAAATCTATTTGATTGCATGGGATGAGAGTCTGGTCCATAATTATTAATTTGTCTTCTCTCTAGCCATTAAGTAACTGCTCCTTTGGACCATGAAAAGTAGTATATAAATAACACAAAAAGGTTTTACTCAATTCTCAGTAAGATAATGAGTGCCAGCCATTGTACCATAAAAGATTCAGCACCTGATTGGATCTTTCTACAACTGGGAGTAAGAGCAAACAGCTCTGGGTCCAAATGATGCTCGCTGGGAAGACACCACTTCTTACCTAGGTTCTTAATCCATTCGGAACTCCAGATGTCAATGACACAGACTTGTGATAGCATTATGTTTGCTTTTGATGCTTTTCATTTATTTAAGGATAGAGCAGCCTTTAGCATAATTCTTTTACAGCTCACTCACCAGTCTATTGACTCACAACTAATCCACCCTTTAATTAACTTTTTAGATCATCAAAATTTCTGTTTTAGGCAGCAAAGTTTTTGGACATAAGTATCTCTAAAATAAATCTTGCTATAGTGGTAGGTAGGCACACCTTTCCCTGTTTATTTGTCTGTTTCTATTTACTTGAGTGTCCTGACGCTAAGTTAACATTTTCTTGATGACCTTTTTAATATTGGTTGTTGTTTTAAGCTAAAGTTGCAAAGGCAAGGCTTCTGTTCAGTTCTTTTGCCCTTCTATTAGTTCGAGTTCTCCAGAGAAACAGAACTAACCAGTAGGATATATAGCGATATATAGAAAGAGATGTATTATGAGAGATTGGCTCACACAATTACACGGAATGAGGAGTCCCATGACTCGCCATCTGCAAACCCTGGGAAACCAGTGGGATAGTTTCAGTCTGAATCCTAAGGCCTGAGAACCATGGGAGCCAGTGGTATGAGTCCCAATCTAAGCCCAAAGAAACTGACACTCAAGAGCAAGAGAAGATGGAAGTTTAGCTCAAGAAGAGAGAATAATCTGCCTTGCCTCCACCTTTTTGTTCTAGTCAAGCCCTTCAGTGTACTAGAGGATGACCACCAGCATAAATGATAGTACTTTACTGTCACAATTCAAATGCTAATCTCTTCCAGAAACATCCTTCCAGACACACCCAGAAATAATGTTTTACCAGCTATCTGGCACCCCTTAGCTCAATCAACTTAATGCATAAAATTAAACGTCATAGTCCTCAAGGATCCAATACAGTTCTTGTGCCCATCTCCAGGTTAGGAGCCTACTGAGTCTTTCATCTCAGGTAGCTCTAGAAATCCTTCCTTGGGAGCCTCAACATCCAGGGTTCTGAGCAACTCTGGCTTACCCTTATGTACTAGAAACTGCTGTCTCAGGGCAGAGTCTGCTCACCAATATCACATCTCAGGATCTTGGTCATCTACTGCAAACCATTTCCACTGGGTTCTATGCTCTCCCTATAAATACCAATGGGATTCCTCACTACCAGTGCTCGGAATTCTTCACTGACTCCTTGCCGAGCCTGTCCTTAAACTTCACCTGCAAGCAGAACTGCCTTGTTTTCTGTTTTTGTTTTTTGTTTTTTGTTTTTCCAGCTGCAAGGGTCTCCTTGTTTACTGCCTTTGCTGCCTCAGGCCTGAATTCAAGATAATTTGAACTTCTAGCTTCCCCACATTCACCAGAGCCAAACCAACTCAGCTATAGGAGTTCCAAGGTCACAAATGTGTAGTCTGCTCTCTGGATACCTTTAGAATATCATCACTGCCATAGCCATTGCCCCCGCTGCTACACATCAATATTCTGTGTAGTGAAAAGGCTCCCACCACAACTTACAACAACTTTGGTTAAGTAGCTACTGTTCCCTGCTCTAATCCTGGGGTAGCTGGGGGCAGTCCAGTGAAAGATGCAAAGAGAAATTGTTATTTGGATAAATAGCAAAGATGATAATCACTCCCTTCTTCTTCCCTGTGTGTTTCCATCACACCCTTGTGATGTGAGGGACAGATTTTTAATTGAATGAGAGAGGAAGGTTTTTTTTACATTATTCTTTTCTTTAGTACTTAAAAATGAGACTGCTAAAAGCTATTTCCAAGAGATTTTGCCATTGTACAACTGATTCAAGGATAATGGAGTAAAAATAAGAAAGTTATTTTTCTGCATCTCACTGATTGTCACTCATGCAATAACCAAGTTACCTGTAGCTTCTTTGGCTGGGAATTTGGACCAGTTCTTTCTAGATTTGGGTCAGAGAATACTGGTGTTATTATGGCATTCTACATTTTTCCAGATTTGCAACCCACCTCTACCAAAATGCTTGACCTGCCAAGAGCAAATCTTTGGCACTAGAGTGTGGAAATAAACAAAGACCAAACAAATGAGAAAGGCAAAAGCTATTTATTCAGAGCTTACTATAGCAAGAAAGTCAGCCACTATTATTTGTATTTTGGCAGAGACTTAAAGGCAGGTAAAGGGGCGGGAAAGCTTTATAGTGGAAAAGAAAGAAGGCTGCCCATATGCCCTGGCTGGAAACTGTTGGCTTGGGGAAGGTGTAGGTGGCCCATCTAGAAACAGGGCATCCTATGTAATTGGTTAGGGGTGTATACTTGGCTTTCTATAGACTGTTTATAGGGTCAAAGACTTGGGGGCGTAGAGTGGCAGAAAGACAAAAGGAGAGGGTGAAAGAGTATGTTTGGAAACAGTTTTGAGGATAAACACTATTCTACTTAATAGCTTTTCTATCTAGAGCCAATCCCCCAGATTCTGACCTTGCTCTATACTTCCTACCTCATTTCTTTATTCCTGGATAGAAAACTGTCAGGAAGCCAAACTGCCTACCAAAATATACCTTACATTTTTTGTGTGTATTTTCACTATCTTCACTTTTCTTCATGTCATCTGTGTTTAGCCCAACTAGACCCAAAGATGGAAGGGATGATGGCTTCGAGTTTCTCGCATTGCTACAGTCCCTATTTCAGAGTTTCACACATGGTAGGCAGACAGTAATGATGATTTACTGTGGTGATTATTAATATTGGTTCCTGGCTTTTGGTAGACAAGTTTTAACATTAAGGCTGAGCTCAAATTATAAACACAGTACCTGGCTTCCCCCAAATAAGTTCATAATCTGTTTGTTTATTATATACTAAATAAATTGTTCCTGTTAAAACAGTGTTCATTTTCATCCTTACTACTGGCTATAATTTCAGTGGTTAATTTAAAACAATATTATTGGCGGTTTCATAGTACCCCATTGGTTTAGCCTAATTTGATTTGACTTACAACAAAAAGTAACCGAAATAGGCTACTTAAGTGCTTATTTCCTGTGTTTCCACTGAACGTAGTAAGACACTTCACACTCATTAAGTTTCCTATGTTTTTCCAAATAAACCAATATTAGTTTTATTTTAACAATAATTATCATTTAGGCAATCATCTGCCAGTGCACAACCTTTCTCCAGTGATTCCAGTGAGATTTGCCAAACTGCTCACAAAAGTAGTTTATTACTATAATTCCATTTTAACCAAATGGTTGTCATAACTTTAATGTCTTTCTTATTACAATTGCTTTACTTAACATAAGGAAAATTACATTAGTTGTTCCCCAAATTCTTATTTCTAATATATAATCATCTTTTCTACCCAAAGGCTTGTGTTTAAACCCCATTCTCTGTTCCATTTTTATAAAATATGTCTCATGATGTCATGTATCTGGAGTTGATTTTTATAAAATTTAGTCAATTTTTTATTAATTTTATAGTATTTGCTATATTATATGTATACATATACATTTATCATTGATACCAAACATTTAACTAAATCAGTCCATCAAGTCCACCTAAAAATTTTGCTTTTATTGCTATCTGGCATTTCATGATTGGTTGATTTAATTTTAAGGTAAATGAACAAATTATTTTGGCACATGGTGTATATGTATGAAAACTCACAAAGGGTAAGATGTTTTAAAGGGTAAGATAAAAATTAGTTAAGTATACCTAAAGATTCTAGCAGTTGAACACTATAGAAAATTATTTTATCATTTACTAGCTGAGGAATGAGCAACTGCAAAGGAAGTGCTCACTCAGCCTTAGGCATCATATAGCTCAGCTGGAACATCATCATGCCTATAATTGGGAAACTTCATCATCAATCACCAATCATAGCAGATGAGAAGATAGAAGCGAATGACACCAGTCCTGACAATTGCTGAACACATTTAGATGAGATGCAGCATCTGATTAAATTGCCAGATAATTTTGAGAATTTCAATAAATTTCTTTCCTAGTTTAAAAATAAAAGTGGCGGAGGGAATCACTCCAAAACTATCAGAACAGACATATTTGTAAATAAATATTTGCAGTAAATTTTTATTGTAAATATCTGAGAGAAAAGCTATCTTTTTGTTGTTCCTTTGTTTTTTAAACTTAAGGGTACAAACCAAAACTAGTAGAGGCAAATGAAAATAATGTAACTAAATTATGGAAGTTGAAAAATAGAGCAAAGGATAGATAGCCAGGAAATTTGCATGGAAAACCAATTTCACTGTCTCAATGAAAAATTAGACTAGCATAATAATAAACACGAATCCTAGTGGATAAAACCACTGTAGAATTGTTTTTTGTCAAGTCACATCTGCTCAGCCCAGAAAGCCGACTGAGGACACTGATTCATAGTGAACACCTTTTTGTTCACTATGTGACTGTCACAAAGACCACATAAGTGAATTCCCTTAATACAATCAGTGACTTCATTTAAAAAAAATAAAACCAATAAAGTCATTAAATCATATCGAAATTTCAAAAGGAGAATCGGCTTTTAAAAGAAACTTACCAAAATTGTATAAATTTGATCATGTATGTTCTACTGGATCTGCTTTAAGTGATACATGCCTACATTTAGAATATGTCCTACAAATTAAAATAGCATTCTATGAATACAATAAAAAACAGAGATATTGGCTAAATATAAATTTTTTTCCCTGAAGTGACATTTGAAATGTATGAAGAACTGGTATAAAAAGAATAACTATAATGTTAGTAATACTGATGTGATAGCAGTTAACATTTGTCATGTATGTACCTACTGTTTTAGTCTTTGAGCTGTGCTCTTCAACTTAAATATCACATGAGCAGATATTATACAAAATGTTTCAGTAAGCATATTGCTAGTAAATTTAGGAAGCACTTGCTTGATAGGAAAAAGAAAAGACAAAAGAAAAAGAGATCAGAGAAAACTTGAGGTCAAATAGAAAGCCAAAGCACAGGATTATTTAAATAGCTGAGAAGCAATGAAAAAGTAACAGTAAAGGAAAGTAGAATGAAGTTATTTAGAGCCAGGAAAATGCTTTCAAAGAAATCTTTGGATCATAGGTGTTTTCATACAGTACAGTTTGCCTAAGGTATGCTAGGTAAGAAAAATAACTAGGAGTGTGGAAAGACCTCTCCTCTGTGCTCTGAATCTCCTGTCACCATGAGGGCCATAGTCAGTCCTCAGGTTTTGGCAGCCAAGCAGCAACCCTGGTACTTCCCTGATGCACAGAACTTTGAAGTCCAAGAATTAAGACTAACAACATATTAATTTTATTAATCCCAAAGCTGACCTTATTTCTGCTCTGGGGAAGATGGGTGAGGGGATCCTTTTCCTAACTAGAAATCAGAACCGCAACTTCAAGGCTCTCAAAAACCCAGTTCAGAAAGCCATAGTTAAACATCTCTTTAACTCACCTGTTTAGCTAAATCCCCAAGCTCTCCTCACCTGGAATTAAGTTACTCTCATACAATTGATGCGTCTTTGTCTTTCTTGTTCTTATAAGCCACAAACGGTTATCTTTAGGTTAATTTTGCACCAGCTCCTGCCTATAATTTCTTAACAGTGAAATGTTGGAAGTGTGTGTGTGTGTGTGTGTGTGTGTGTGTGTGTGTGTGTGTGTGTGTGTGACAAAAATCAAGAGAGTCAACAGTTGGGGGTTTAGACTTTGAGGACTAAAAAGCTAATTGTCAAATCTTTAATCTCTCTTTCCTAATAGAAGTAAAATTTTATCTGGGATCCTCGTTTTGCCTTCATTTTTCTTATTTCTAATAAAAACTTTAGACAGTTTTATGTATAGATATTCCACCATAGGAAAAGTTAATAATAAGAATTTAAATGTGTGTTTGGAAGTACTAAGTGAGCAGCAACTTACTCAACTAAATGAAAAGTTAAAAAAATAGAAAAATATTTTTTAAGAAGTTATATCAAATAGGACTTCTTGTTAATAAGGTATGTTGAATATCAAGTAAATATTAAGAAAAAATCAAATAAGTTCTCGGGATCTAAAGTACAGCATGGTGACTATAGTTAACAATAGTGTAATAGTGTATTGTATACTTAAAATTTGTTAGCAGAGTAGATCTTAAGTGTTCTTACTACACACGCACACACAAAAAGGTAACTCATGAGGTAATGGATGTGTTAATTAACTTTATTGTGGTAATCATTTCACAATGTATATGACATTGTGCACTTAAAGATATACAATTTGATCTGTCAATTTTACCTTAAGAAAGTGGGGGGAGGTGAAATCTGAGAAAGAAAATATGTTTATATTAACAACAATAAATTAAAACAGGATTTAGAGTTTAAAAGAAAAAAAAAAGAGGAAGAATCAAAATGGAAAAGATATAGCCCTAATTGTAATCTGATTTTCTGAAGGAGACCATCGAAGTTCCAATGTACTACTGCCTGGACATGTAAGTTTTGTTAAATGGACAAGGTTTAGCAACTAATTAATTGTGTTCATTGGTTGTCATACATCCTCCTCTATCCCTAGAAATCCTGCAGAACCAAACTGTTAAAATGCAGACAGGTTGCATCCAGCACAAGCCATAGCTTGTGTTCCTGAGCTTCATGTAGGGGCCACCAGTCCTATCGGAACAAGTTAGTTTTGAATTAGGAATGAAAGAAGGAAAATTAAAATTATAGAAATGTTCAACTAAAGAAAGTGTACAGGGAAAGGAGCAGGGCCTGGTAGTTACTGTAAGGAAAGAGACTGAGGCACAATGGAAAGGAGAGGGTGGGACATAAAAAGGTCCTGTCTGGAGGTAGGAAAATTTGGGTCATCCATAAGCAATACTCTAGGTCCTTCTACTGATAGAGGCGAGTGTTAGCTATGGCAACCTGTGACTTCTATCACTCCGCCACAGGCCATGCTACCTCATGAAACAGGGACTCAGAAAAAGTCTTGAACTCAGGAAAGAAGCAAAGCTCAGTCTCCACTGCCATCTCTTGTTAGCGTAGGCCTGGACCCCAGCATCGAATTGTCGTTGTACAGCCTTGTGAGCCGTCTGCTGGCCATAAAGAAACACAAGGGTCAGTATATAGAGATGGTTCTGAAACCCACTATTGCCGTCATCAGAGTACAACCATCATCCAAAATCTCTGACACAGGACTATGACACTGTATTCATTTCCTAGGGTGGCTGTAACAAAACACTAGCAAAAAAACTGGTGGCTTAGAACAACGGAAATTTATTTTCTCAGTTCTGGAACCCAGAAGTCCAAAATCAAGGTGTTGGCAGGACAATACTCCCTCAGAAATATGTAGAAATCCTTTCATGCCTCTTTCATGGCTGCTTCTTTGGTGGTCCTTGGCTTGCAACTGCTTAACTCTAGTTTCTGTTTTCATTGTCACATGCATTCTCCAGATGTCTCTATCTTCACAGAACTATCTTCTTTTAAGAATACTAATCATATTGGATTAGGGTCTTACCCTACTCTAGTACATCCTCTTCTTAACTAATTATATCTATAACATCCCTATTTTCAAATAAAGTCACATTCTGAGATACTGAGGATTAGGACTTCAACATGTCTTCTTTGTGCAGGGACACAATTCAACTCCTTACAGAGGATAACTAAGATAAAGAAATTTGAGCAAAGTGGAAAAAAATGCCTATCAAATAGAAGCAAAGATATAGATTTCTTCTCTGAATCTGTAAAAATGCAAAAATTTTATATCTGTATCATTTAAATATAGATCAGATGTCATTAAATCAGTTGTCATTTGTCTTTGTTCAATCCATGGCTCTGCTAAGAATTCCCAAAGGCATGTTTAACTGAATATTTTTGAGAATACAAAGGATAAAACTCAAGAAGCTGTATTTTGCTGCCAAACATTTGGGCCAAGTTTTGTTGGTCAAAAAAGAAAGGAAAAAATAGCAAAATCAAATAGAAAAATCTCCACACATGATGCCTTTTAAATTCATTAATAACAACAACAGAAGAAAGAAAGAAAGAAAGAAAGAAAGAAAGAAAGAAAGAAAGAAAGAAAGAAAGAAAGAAAGAAAGAAAGAAAGAAAGAAAGAAAGAAAGAAAGAAAGAAAGAACAGCAACATTTCCTGTCTAAATAGCATTGTTAGCTTTTTAGGGAAAGGAAATAGTGATGGAAAAACATGGCTAAAATTGCATACCAATAAAAATGTTTTGCTTGTCTTTATATGTATTTGTATAATTTTTAACAAAGTTTGCCTTCTTCATGAAAAAATATATATGTATACTGTGTAGTATAAAAATATGTTTTTTAGATAATTCTGGCCAATGAGCAAATTCTCACATAATACTTACACTCATTTTAATATTTTATTTCCAAGATCAAATTAACAAGAGATTTTTAAGTTTGTGTGTGTGTGAAATCTATGAAAAAATGTAAAATAAGGAAGACATTCTGTTTATGCACTTAAACAGAGAGAAAAATATAACAATAAGGAGAAGGCCTAAGAGATTTAGTCATATTCAAAGCTAGCGCCTGGTTTTTTTGTAATGTCTTTAAAAGAATTTAGAATAAAATATTCAATAGCCACATATGCTCTACAAAGAATACCACACAAAGAAAATGCACCTAAATGACTTAGACTGGTTTATATTCTACCTTCTATGATTCATTTAAATGTTTATATCAACTCAAAGATAGAATCCTGCATAATCTATAGATGCTGAAACTGGTTTCCTTAGTCATTAGCAGTTAAGTATGCACACCCAGCAATCTGGCCTTGAAAAATCATAATGACTTTAAGGAGTAGGAAATCAATTAGGAATTTTGACACATGGTGATATGCTCAAGCAATTAGGTCTGTCCTTCGCTAGGAGGCTCTGCTTTTAATATGACAATAAAATTGACTATGTCACTTCAACCTTATAATAGCCTGGAGCAACACCACTCATTGCATATCACCAATCTGAATCTTCCTTTCTAGGGAAAGCACATGGCTGCAGGCTGACTTGAATTTGTGTTCTGGATCAGCTGTAATTATATGGATGTGAATTATTGGTTTTCTATCTACCGCTTTTTGTTTACAATGAAAATAATGCAATTTGTTTTCCTCCTGAAACTTCTAGTCAAAGTGAAGTGTTCTAAAGTGATGAGTGTTTAACTCTTATGGATGATTCAATCTGTCAGTGATCAAAAAAGTCACTTAAATGCATAATGCAAGGCAGTTCCCCCATAATCATTTGATCTAGACTTCTGTTAACAACGATTTTCTTTACCTGTGCCTCCATCATCTGATTACTGATAAACAGGCTCTGAAATATGGCAAAGGTAGAGGAAATCCATCTTGAAGTTTTTATTGAGTGAAGAACCAAAAATGATATACACCAGATCCTCAAACAACGTCGTTTTATTCAATGTTATTTTTTAATAACATTGATGAGATGCCGTAAGAACTTACCTATTGTCTATATTAATTAGCCTATGGTAAAATTGATTTTGTTATTCATCATTTTGCTTAAAGTTGTAAACCTACTGATGATGTTAATATAGGGAGGAGGCAAGAGAATTCAAAATGTATTAAAGCCACAATCAGAGACTTCAATATGTTATCAGCCCTGTAGCCAGGCCAGGAGGACACTTCACACACAAAAGATTTCTGCTGGGTTTGCTAACAACCATTCCCCACACCTATGAAGGGGAAACAGAAACCAGCAGTCATTTCTATGGATAAAACCAAGGAGATCTTATGGATTTAAGACTAGGAACTGCCTTTTACTCAACATATTCTTACCTTTTCATGCTACACACTCTTCCCTTTCCTCTTCCTCACCATATGTCCATATCAAAGGAAATGGGAACTAAAGAATGACATCTAAACTGAATTCCATAAACACTCAGGGTCCCTCTCAATGCCTTTACTGTCTCTCTTTCACTGTCTTCATTTTTTCCCTCTCAGAGAGAGACCATACTCCATGGAGGGTTACCCCTTTTCTAACAAACTTCCTTTTAACTCTAACTTTGGCATATGTGTTGAATTATTTCTCCGTCAAAAGATGCTCTTCTTCTCTCAGTACAGGGCTTGGTCTCCCCACAACTTGGAGAAGTTTGCCTTGTCCAGCATCAATGTTAAGTGACAACTTACTTGCACCATGGTTGAATCAGCCAGAATTCTACAGACACCTTATAGTTTTTAAAATGCTTTAAAAAAATGGTATTATGAAAAATGATTTGTCCTACTATGAAATGGAAATGCTAGCTGCCCACATACAATAAAACCTTCCATATATGTCCCTATTTGAGTCATAAACAATTATTAAGCAACTATGCTAGGTACCAGCAATGCAGAGATAAATAAGAAAAACACATATAATTTCTAGTTTTAAGAAGCATATTATCTATGAGAAATGGGAATTCTTAGTTCCTATCTCCCCACCCACCCCACTCCATCCCTCTTTGCTATCCATTTTGTGCCTGTCCCATTTTTTAATTTACCTATCTTCACCCAGTTTAGTTTACAAGCAAGCTCAATACAGTTTTGATTTGAAAAGATAGTGGTTTGCAGATGATAGAAATAGCACCTGTATCACTCTATCAATATAAAACAATATAATTAAAAATAAAGATTTTTTTCAGATTATAAAAGCAACACATAATTGTTGGGAAAACATGAAAAATACATGAACAAAAAATGAAATAACAATCCCTTTCAAATCCAACTTGGAATAAATCACAGTAAACCTTTTGCTGTATTTTCTTTCAGATTTTTCTTTTGTAACCGTTGCTTTTTTTTCACTTTATGTAAAAAAATTATTTTCTAAGGTTAAAATTAATTTTTAAATCATCTTACTGATTAATAATATATCATGTGTAATTTATTTAATAATTCACAAATTACTGTAATGCAAAATGGTCAATTTTTAAAGAACACAGAAAATGTCTTTATTTTTGTGCAATGGTCCTTTTAGTGAAAGATAAAAGAATAGAATTTCTACTCTTTTTTAAGTGCTTTTTTTAAAGTTATCATATAAATCAAGCTCCAATCTTTTTTTTTTTTTTTTTACATCTCTTACCTTAGTTTCTGTATAATGCCTGTCGAGGCCCACCTCTGACATTTATGATTGTAGATATAACACAGATGGCAGGAAAGAGACATAGGGCAGAGAGTTAGTGCACATCTGCCCTAGGGAGCTAATTTGCTCTGTCTTCATGAAGGTAGTCCAAACCTATGTAGTAAACACTTGTTTAAGGTTTGAGTCATGGGGTAGAGAAAATGGTAAGACAAAAACTAATCACTAGGTGACAGGAGGGAAGGAAGGAAGGATGGATGGCAGGAAGGAAAGAAGAAAGGAAGGAAGGAAGGAAGGAAGGAAGGAAGGAAGGAAGGAAGGAAGGAAGGAAGGAAGGAAGGAAAGAAAGATTGGATGGATGAGGCTCAAGACATGCTACCTCAAAATATGACACCTTGGCATATAAAATATTTTAAGCTTAGTTTAAAAAAAAACACAGAAGTGGGAAGGTCACCCTGACCTATGCCCCCTTCTTCCCTGAAATAGGTAATAAAACCCACATGTGAAAGGTGGTCTCCCTGTACCTAATGGACAAAGGAATGCCAAAAAGAATCTTAACACATAGGCCTTACTGAGTTTCCTCTTGTGTCACATAAATTTTATATTAAGTAAATTTGTACGTTTTTCTCCTCTTAACCTGGAAATGTCAGTTAATTTTCAGACCCAGCCAGAAACTCTAAGAAGAATGAGGAAAACTTCCTTTCACTACAAAAAAAAAAAAAAAGAGCAAGACAGAGAATAAATTTAAAAAGGAAAGGAAAAAGAGAGGAGAAATGGAGAAAAGCACGTAAGATAAAGTAAACATTTGGTAGCAATAACTCCTGAACTTACTTGCTATGTGACCTTGAGTGAATTACCTCTGAGCAGTTAAAAATCTGCATGTAACTTTGGACTCTAAGTCTGCCCTTTTCATCAGCAGATTCAACCAAATGCAGATCCAAAACAGTATTTTCAATCCATGGTTGTGAAACCATGATTGGAAATCTGTTTTCCATCAGTAGTTGGTCGAATCTGCACACGTGCAACCCACCCATATAAAGGGCTGAATGTATTTACTGGGAAAAAAAAATCCTTGTATAAGTGAACCCATGCAATTTCAAATCTCTGTTGTTCAAAAGTCAACTGTACTCTTAATTATCTTTCACAATCTCCCACAATATGCAGTTTCCTCCAATACACAATGAACACAATAATAGTACATATTGAATAAGGTTATTTTGAGGATTAAATGAATAAAGTTAAATGCCCAATCCATAACAAAAATAAAAGATGCTAATTATTACTATTATTGCTATTACAAAAATGTTTATTTTAAAAGGAAAATATGTGACTAGAGTTGACATCTCTCATGCAAGATGAATATACCTGTGTAATTTTTAGATAATTGACCAGATTATCTTGACCAGAGAATCACATAACACCTTTGAACACCTCTCAGTTTCTTCCCTGGTCCTCCTTGAACAGTCACTTAGGTACACCTGTTAAAAAATGACATTTCTTGGGATCGGGTACAGAATTGAGAGACAGTAGTGATCCAGAATCACCATTTTAGACCTATTTCTAGGTAACAATTATACAAGCTAACAATTATACAAGTTTGAGAAACTCTGAGACATCTTTACCCAGAATAAGTTTAAACAAAAATCTTTTAGTAAATATTGCATTAGTTGCTATGGCCAATTCAGAGTGAGCGATGTTTACAAACATGTCAGTGAACAGGACGCAGTCCATATAGGCCCTGTGAATTATTTATATAGAAAGCTAGTAGACTCAAAGATTTTTATATAACCTTTGCTGTATCCCAAAACATTTTTTTTGAAATTATTAGGGAAGAGTTTCACCAGTCATAAACCAAAAGCCTTCCTGCCACCCACCACCACCATCCACACCCACACACCTCTCACACACAATCAAGATCAGCTGCCTGACAATGCCAACCTTCACCCATCTGGACAGAGAAAAAATATATATATGGCATTCTATCATTACTCTCATTCAGAAAAATCACTCATTTCTTAAAGAATTTAAAAATAAATTCTTCTAGAAAGTGTATCTTTGAAAAAAAATATAGAATCAGAATTGCAGGTTATACAGAACATTAAAACACTTTGGTTGTTAACCGGTATTGTCCAGCAGCTGCTACTCACGCTCAATAACAAGACCAGATGCTGGCTCCATCACTATCGGGCATGGGCCAGTGACCTGACTGTGCCTCAATTCCCTGGCTGTGAAGTGGGGATAAATACAGTATTTATCTCACAGCACTGTTGTGCAGATTCAAGGATTCAATATGTATAAAATGCTTAGAATATTGCTGACAAGTACTAAGTACTTCAAAGATGTTTATTATTATCACTTTTCTCCTCTAATTCAACAATCTCATTTTATAGCGAGATAACTAAGGATCAAGACATTAAACGATTTATCCAGATCACACTAGAGGAAAGTCAGGACAGGAAACTAGGATTCCAGACTCCACATACATCTCCCTACCATCTTGCTGAATTATTCAGAAGATAATTCTTTCTTAATGATTCATACCTAGACCTAGATAATTCTGTTCTTAATGATTCACTAATTACCCTGAAGCCTATAACCTACAAAATGAACAGGAAAAATAATTTTGTTTCCTCTTGTTACATCCCAAACTGTCATCACAGTTGTCTCTCTGCTCATGAACAAGGCAATGATTTTAACAATAACATAATTCAGAACAGAGTTTTACAACACTCGTATTTTAGAGCTTTGAAAGCACATGTCAATATTATTAAAATATGGAATCTAAGAAATCAGTTATAGAAAATGAATTATGATGCTGCTTCACTATGGCTCATAATTGTGCTCTTTTCATGTGTGCTAATTGCTTGATCACCTATTATAGTGTGGCCCTAATTTTATTCATAGTTTTTTTGTCCTTCCTCTGGGAAATATATGGATGGCTCTGGCATGCATATCCTTCTCTTTTGAAATCTCTGAGACCAACAATCAATTTAATTATTTTTAGTAATGACTTTGGAGAATGTGTTAGGCATTCTGCTGTTTTACAGTGCACTCTGGATTTGAATGTTTTGCTGGTGCTACATTATAGCAGTGTACCCAGTGGTCTCTTTTGCTTGTGCCTAAAAGATGCTTTGGGGATTTGCCGAAATGCATTCTAGGTTTCTTTTTGCATCCAAAATACTTTGTCTGGCCTCTTCTCTATTTCAATCTGTAATCACAACCTCAAGAAAACCAGGGGTTGACCTCTTGGCCACACAGTGATGTAAACAGAAAAGTGTTTTAGGTACCTTCCCTAATTCTGATTCCCTCCTCGTCCTTCATTTTGGTTTCTCCTATTTCAGTGACCCACCCAGGGCTTTATCTCCTTTATAGATATCATAACTTTCCCTTTATTTTCTAACACTCACATAATTTTTTCCTGTCTCTATATATTATTCTCTTAGAGTTATAATAGTTAATAAAGCTAATTAAATAATATTATAAAGCATTTGGAATAGTCTCTAATCCATAGTTTATGATATATGTTATTAAATAAAAATAACCTATTAAACTAATTTCATTTATATAAATTCTTCTTTAAGAATATGTTTGTATTAAAACAAAAAGTGTTTTTTATTCTTTTTTATTTAACTTCAGTTTACAAGAAGTTTGAATAACATAGCCTAAAAGGGTAGAAATTTTTATACTAAGACCATAAAGTAGACCTTATGGTAACCCTGAAAACACATTTTATAGCAGCTACTTACTCCTCGTAGTTTAGTTATGGGTTAGACCCCTCAGGATGTGATAAGAAAGAATGTACAACATTAAGGAAGTAACACTTCTCAATCTGCACACTTTATTTTTACCACTTCTCTAGTTTTATTTGAGCCTCATTATTGAAATTTTACAATACTTCTCTCATTCATACTCCTGCTCTCCCAAATACAACGAAGATGGATGCAATAATTCTGGTTACTCTCTGATGCCTTTCTTCATGTGACATGGGTACAAACAGCAATAAAATTCCTGTGTCTGAGAGGGTCATAACTTTTCTATAATGGGATCCCAGTGGCGGTTATTTTATTAAAACACAGAATAATAATTTATCCTTGTATACATGTTTTCTTTTAAGTATCATCAACAATAGTCCATATATATTGAAATTCTTGGAATTTGGACAATAAAAAACCTCCCCAGTAAAGATATCACAATCCCAATGCTCCTGTCTTTAGATCAAACAAGAAAGAAGGAAACACTATTGCTGTGATGTCTCCACCCTCTTCTCTGCCAATCCATATATTTCTCTTCTTCTATCCAGGTGGGTAGACTTGTCCAGCTCTGAGAAGCCTTCTATGAAGAGTCTCACCCACACTGAGCATTTTACTCTATTGGCTGCCCATTTGCACTAGGTGATTCAGAAGAATAGCTTATACCAAGGGTAAGAAAGCTGGCTGTCAATAACTAGTTTTTCACATAAGAAGCATATAGCCCTTCTGTAATTCCATGTATCCTTAGTTAAATAAGACTAAATTTAGTCCCAGGAGTTGTTTGTAGGAAACTTTCAAATGCCAAGGTAAGATATAAATTCACTATTTCTTGACTGGATTAAAAATTAATTCACTTTTCTTAAGTTTAATATTTAATTAAGTCACTGAATAGTGGAGCTGGCAGGGACCACAAAGGAGAAACATCTTCATTTTACAAATGAGAAATATAAACCCTAAAAGGTCAAATAACTTTTATTGCATTTTACAATGAACTACTGGAAAAGCTCTAGGCTAAACTACTCAAGAAGGCATTATGACGTGAAGGTGAATAAAACACAGTTCTTCCCATAAAGAAGCTTTATATCTGGAAACATGGGTTTCTCAAGAATTTAGCTAAGCTACCCTACGGTATTGATTTAGCATGCATTTTGTTTGGCTAAGTGGCAAGCAAGGACCTTAAACTGACATTAGCCCCCTCATGCAAGAACATGCCCTAGACAACAGCCCTCAGAGTTACAAGCAAATGTCAGTCCTCGAATTGATCATCCCAACAGCCCTTCTGGTCAATAGCTATCCCATCTCTTAGTGTCTTCCTTTTGTACACCCCTTAGATAAGACCCCATGAGACTTACCAGAACCCTGTTCTTTTGGTGTGAATTGACCAATCCAGTCTTAATACAAGAATTCCAAAGCACTCTATCCGTGGAGCCTAATAAACACATGTACCTATCTCTCTCTCTCTCTCTCTCTCTCTCTCTCTCTCTCTCTCTCTCTCTCTCTGTGTGTGTGTGTGTGTGTGTGTGTGTGTGTGTGTGTGTGTCTGAACATCTCCCTGTGTGGCCCCTGAAGACATACTTATGCCAGGGCCTGTAAATATAGACTTCTCTAATTTCTCTGTGGTCTGTTGTTGAACTATATAGCTCACCATCCAGTATCTTGTGCTCCACTTATCAAATGTTAATATAACAGATTCATTACAGGTCTTTCCTTGAATTTTCGTTGTCATTCAGATCAAGAAATAGTTTTGAAAGCTGACCACCCTATACTTCTTTACCTGTGAGCTAGGGATACATACATAACTATAAAATCTCCCTCCTTCTACTCTGTAACTATATTAAGAAAGGGGAGAGGAGTTTGCAGTATGGTAAGTGTCTGTGTATGTTTCTAAGTGCTACACCAAAGAGATATATGAAGTATTTTAGGAGCAGTATAAAAGGAAGAATTATTTCTACCTGTTTGGGTTCAAGATAGGATTTAAATAGAAGACATTTGAGTTGATCCTTGAGGGAGAAGCCAGACTCCATCAATGCCAGGTTGAAGACTTTCTAGATAGAGGAAACTTTCAGTCTACAAGTTAGATTTCAGAAAGAACTAATGGCAGGCAGAATAATGACCACCCACAGATGTCCAGAACTGTGAATGTATTATGGTACATGGCAAATGAAAATTAAGATGGCTAATCAGCTGACCTTAAAATAGAGGGATTATCCTCAATTATCCACTTGAGCCCAAGGGTCCTTAAAAATGGAAGAAAGAGGCAGAAAGTGTCAGAGTGATGCGATGTGAGAAGGACTCAGCCTGCCATTGCTGACTTCGAAGACGGAAGAAAGAGAATATGAGCTTAGGAAACCCAGAAGGCTCTAAAAGCTTAAAAAGGCAAGACAACAAATTCTCCCCAGAGCCTTTAGAAATGAATGTAGCTTGGCCAAAACCTCAATTTTAGCCTAGTAAGATCTGTGTCAGACTTCTGACCTACAAAACTTTAAGATAATAATTTTATGTTGTTTTAAACCACTAAGCTTGTGGTAATTTGTTACAGCAACAATAGAAAACTAATTCAGGACTCTGTTGTTACGTCTTAACTGAAATAACAATCACAGTCTCCTTACACTGCCACTTGGGTAAGATTTATACTTGTGCAGAGAATAAGGAAGAGAGGCAAAGGTATTCTGTCATTTATAAGTTTTCTTTCTGTTGTCTAAAACACACTTCTCACTCTAATTGAAGCTACATGGGTAAACATCATATTTCCCTTTTCTTTGGCAATAGGGAGACTCCACAAGGATAGACTAAATAATGTATCCGCAGAATTTTCCAGCCACAGCCTTTGCCTCCACCCAAGCAGACACTGCAAGCTCTCTAGCTCAGAAGCTAAAAGGACCCCAGGAGACCACCCTAGAGGTCTAAATTCTTTTGTTCCTTCAGGCCCAGGGAACCAGCTACACAACATGCACTGCTTGGCGGGTTACTGTCTCCCTGCACTTTCTTGTGATCTGGAAGTCCATGTTCCCTGACTCTTCATACCTGTCTGCATTTTCAATCACTGCCTCAACTTGACTTCTGAAAGGGCGTGGTTGTAGCCTTAGGTTTTCTCTAAAAACCCAGCGTGAGATACAAGAGCTAGTGCAGGTAGTGGTCCTAGGGAACAGTAGTTGGGACCTAGAGAAAGACAGGGAAGGCAGGAAAGCCAATGTGAGGGTGTGGTACAAAGTTGGTCATCACCCTGGGCAGCCAAACCTCAGTCCCCACAAAGACTCAAAGAGAGAAGGGGCGGCCCCTGCGGTTGTGAACTCCCATGCACTCTCAGGTTTATGCAGGCTGCTTGGGCCCTACAGCAGTCCCATGGGGTAACAAAGAAGCCCCTAAAGAGAAATATGAGAATACCAGTGGTACAGTTGAGGCCAGGAGTCTTGAGGTCATTCCTGCTTGCAGCTGGTTGCCATAGCAACTGCTGGAGTAAGGAGGAAGGCTAAAAGAATTCCAGGTGGGGCAGTGAGTTGTCTGATACAAAAGGTCTGCAGCTTCATCACTGCTGATCACAAAAACCTTCGTAATTTACATTGCCCAACTCTCCTAGATCAGGCTCCCAGTTAAGTTTTCAGCACCACCGCCATCCATGGCCTCAAAGTCTTCTCTTAACGTGTCTCTCAGCTAGGTCCCCCAAACACAGCAAAACCCAGAAGACAGAGTCCCGGACCTTCAAAACGAAATATATTGTTTGCTAATGATTCAAAGTGTGCTAATTCACAAGAACAGATTCACATTCTTCTAAGGCTCCATTTCTAAATAAAAAAAAAAAAAAGTATAAATATTATTGTCTCTCAATACAATAAACAGATAAATAAAGCTTGACATTTTCCAATGTGTACTTTCACAATATTGCATTTTTCCCTGACTCTTTGTAGTGTTCTTAATGAGAATTTGGTAACTCTGATGCACAAGAATAAAAAGGCATTGTGTACTTGCTAAAAGCTGGCAGCTCCTCTGAGCTTAAATGAAATGATCAAATAAGTCCAATCTAAAGAATCAACTTTAATTATTTTTTCTAAACATTCTTTGTAGCTAACCAACATTCAAGTGTCTCAGCAGAGGCTTACAGCAGTGAACTGAGAGGAATGGAATGTAGATTTCCACAAATGAATGGTCATTTGAACTAAATTTCATGACCGTCATCTTATTTAAGAAAAAAAATAACTTTGTACCCAAAAGTCCCCTTGGGCGGTTTTCTCTACAAATGCCTTGAGTAGCATCCTTCCTCACTGAAATGGTGACAGAGCGGCTGGCTCCCCTGGAGCAGGCTGCTGCCATCGTAGCCTTTGATCTAACAACTCACACCAGACCATGTGCAAAGCTGCTATGCTAATTTCTTTCCTCAGTGCAGCCTCCATACAACGTTCAGAAGAATTTTCTTTAACTGGCACACAAAGCTCAGAAGATTACTGTTAATTGCATGGTACATATTGATTACCCTTGCTCCTGGAGTTCATAATTTTGCATACTGCAAGTCAAACTATCCACATCCTGATTCCTCACAAAGAACCGGCCTGTATTTTTCACTTCATTTTCCTTCCTTCCTTCCTACTTTCTTTCTTTCTTTTCTTCCTTCCTTGTTTTTTCTCTCCTTTTTGCTCTTCCTTCCCTTTCTCTTTCTCATTCTTATTCCTTCTTTCCTTCCTAACTCCCTTGCTCCCTTTTTTTCCTTTTCTTCCTTTTTCTAATTTTCTCTTTCGCTCATACATGTATACACAAAACTCATATTGCTCTTTCCCTCTTCCTCATTCATGCATAAATAAAAAACTTCCTACTGTTTAAGAAAAGCCTATTTGAAAGGCAGACATCTGATTTATCTTACACATTTAAATGTCATTTTTTTAAGTTATTAGCATTAAACTGGATTGTGTCTTTAAATACATGTTTTAGAGAGAATTATTATTTATCAATTAATTAGTTGCCTGGTGTGTTCAAGAAAAGTGGTGGAACATTCACGTGTAAATCTATAAAGGAAAGATCCTTGAAGAAGCTCATGTGCTGTGTAATTAGAGTTAATTAACACATTTGTTAATTGACTATTATTTAGCACTCCAGCTGCTAGGGAAAAATTCATAGGCCCATTAAATATTAATTAGCAAGAGTCTATTGTCTGATCCTGTCAGATTCTATATTGATGAGATTTTTTACAAGCACAGCTTTGTTAGATGGAGTAACACACAGTAGTTGGCTATTTAGAATAATAAGAAAATGAAAATCTCATTAATAAATACATATGCCCTATATTTCAATCATTTATTTTTTTCTTTCAACTGATTATGTTGCAAAAAATACTAGAAATATCATATTTATCTGCATTTGCATAGTTACCTATAACCTTAAGATTCATGTGGTTCCCATTATATCAAATTCTTGGTGTTTACTGGGCAGCCTATGTAACATACCCTTTAGAAAACTAAAGAAAAACCAACCCATTAATTGTAGAAACAAAATACTCTGCTATTTTTAAACAGTTTTATTGAGATATAATACACATACTGTTCAATTCACCCATTTAAACTGTATAATTCAATAACTTTGACATATTACATTGTTTTTTAACTTTTTTAAATTAACTCAATTGAAATATATGTATATCATAAAATTTGCTGTTTAAACTATTTCAAAGTATACTATTCAGTGACATTAACTACAATCATAATGTTGCACATCCTCTCAATAGCTTTTCTTAGATTTATTTAGGTCTCCTTGTAACTAAAGACATGATTTGAGAACAGATCTGCCTGCCCTCCCCACTCCAAAATGTTCACTTTCCACGTGGTTAAAATGTCTTGCTGCTCAGTCAACAGTACTGCCTCCCATGAAAATTGCTCTCTGATTGCAAACCACTCTGCGCAGCACCTATCTTGATTGTTTTCTTCTTTCTTGATTAACTCTACCTCCAACATCACAGTTGGCCAAAAAAAAAACTGTACTGAATGAGAGCCATGTATCCTTTTTTCTGTCTCTCAAGTGGAAGTCTCCTTGACAATTCTAGTTTGGCCAAATTGCTAGAAACATCTCCAGGTATCCCAAGATTTCATCTGAGACATGTCACTTTCCCTGCCCTATCACTTGCCACACAAAGTTCCTCTTCATCTTTTTACCAAAGGAACCTTATTAAGACAACAAGTCCCATCCAAGTGATCACAATGAATCTAATAGTTTAATTTATTAGCGATGTAGCATTCCTTGCACAGTAGTCCTCCATAAGTTCTCCAAGCAATTAACTTAATAAAAAACTGCTCTTTCTTTAGGGATCCTAGAATTTCTGAAAACGGAGCACCAAAAAGCTAGCACTTTCCATAGAATTCTGTTAACAAGTTTAATTTGTATTAAAACAAAAATGGAGCTTCTTCTAGCAATATCATTTTTGTAGTTATAACATAAAGCTAGAATAATAACTAAGTTATTTTTAAATTACAGAAAACTTCTATCAGGAACTAAACAAACTGCTTCATGTTATATCTGAGACCACAAGAGTCACAGAGATTATGAATTATGACATAGCTGTCATATGTCACATTCACCTGAGTTTGATTTCTGATTCCTTTTCTTAATAGCCATTGTCTTACAAAAGGTTTGCTAGGATATGTCACTTGGCGGCACCTAGAAATTATAAGCAGGAGGGTCCAAAATGCACACAGTCCTTGTTCCAGCAACATTCCACAAATAGATGTACTTAGGCAGGGGTATAGTTGGCCACCCATTGGGTTATGCTCCTTCATATATCATGAGAGGGCTTGTGGGGCAAGCATGAGAGTGACCTCACACTGGGGAATAAATATGTTGGTTCAAGTCCAAATAATCTAAGTTTAAGGCTATCTGTTTAGAGAAGTGCCAGAAATGTCAGCTGCATACTTCCTCAGTACCTGGTGTTCCTGGTCTGGTGGAAAATTAAGTCTATAAACAGCTCCTCTTGTTTGGGGAGAGAGACGTCTTTAGTCTCAGCCAGTCTGTTGGGAAAACAAAAACAAAAACAAAACACTATAAAGATCTCCCAGGGTAACTTATCAAGCCATCCTGCCTGTCTTCACAGCTGGATAACCTCTGTTCAATTTCTAATCTTTCTGTACCTGTCTGCTCATTATTCACACAGACATAACAGTGCTTCACTGTAAGTGTTCTTGCGACAATAAAATTTTGTATGTAAAGCATTTAGTCCTGAGCCCAGCACACTCTAAATATGAAAGAAATGTTGGCTCCATTATAATCTCCACTTGACAGTTGAGGAAATGAGGTTCTAAGAGGCTTAATAAGGTAAACTCAGTCACACGACTAGTTAGTAGTGTCGAACCCAAGTCTGTCCAAGCATTGGTCTTACCTCTACACTCTATTTTTTTACTCTTCTCACCAACATGCTGAATTCTTTATCAAATCAACCTCATTTTATGACCCTAAATATCTGAGGACACTTTGGTCATCCTTGATGCTGTGGACAGCCTTACCAATAATGACTCTCCAGCCACAGTTATATGCTTGTATAATCAAACTGGAGGGCCAGTTGGTAATTCCTGGCTGCCTGCAGCTATCAACTAAGCCATTTACTTTGTTTTATTTATATCCATAGCTTCTGCCATTGTATTATACACATTTTATTATAATCTACCTGCTCCTAGGCTATAACCTCCGTGAAATCTCCACTTTATTCCAGGCACCTAGAACGACAGAACTTGGCATAGTGACTGCATAATACATTTTTGTTTAATAAATGACTGAATTTCATATCTCAAAATTGATAAGCCAAAATTGTGAAATTATTTACTTTGTCATTATGAAAATATTTTCTACATAAAATTCTCTTTTTCCCTTAATTTTGTTGCCAGGATTAGATGATGGTGGTAGAGCGGCATACAAGAATATATAAATTTATTTTGCATTCTTGCTATTTACATATTTTATCAGCTTTGCTGATGGGAAAACACTAAGCAAGCTACATTTCATTAGGGGTAAATTTAAGTTAGCAAGGTTTTTAAAGACAGTAAAATTTCTGCAGGGCAATTCTAAAATATCTTTGTTAATTTAAAAGAAGAAAGCTGACCATTTTTTTTCAGGGTGGGATTCAAGTTTATTCAAAGCTCATAGTTTATTCAAAAGGCATTGATATACCCATAATAAGACAATATGGAGAAACCAGGGTTCCATATACCACAGATTATTTGATTAATTTTAATTTTTGGTTAATTTTTACATATGGCCATAAACATTGGTTATGAAACTGATTATGATCTAGGTTTGCAAAAAAGTAATCAGGAAAAAAAAAGAAAACAGAGAGAGTTAATCCTACCCTTGGGGAAAGAGTTAGACTGATCACAAATGTGCACATAGTAAAAAATGTTCTCCTAAGGTGAATTTTGGCATTTCATAAAGGGACCACAGGTTAATCAGCACCTCTATCCCACCATTAATTTATGCAAGAGATTTACTTGAGAATTAAACACCTATAATGTTTTCTAACGATTTCACATCTGATTCAGGAATGCTATGGAAATATTAAATGTGTTTATGCATTATTGTCTTACAATTATAAAGAGCATAGGTATGTTTATTAATCAAAATAATAAGTAATGAAAATGTAAATCCACTCCTCCACAAAAAAGTCCTTTTAGAATAAGCAAAAAAAGTTCACCTAAAAATGTTAGAGCTTAAGTTGAAGATTTGTGCCCAGAAGAAAAATATCTTTAATACTGAGTAAATTTATGTTTCAAATCAAAACTGCATAAAAGGCAGGTGAAGTATTTCCATGGACCAGACTGAGTCGAGAAAACTCATCCTGGATAGACGGTCCAACAGCTGAAACTCATCATCCCAATTTCTGATATCAAACTCCTACGTCACAAATACCATCAGCTGAATGAGAAAAACTTGATGTAAGCTACTCCAGATGAAACAATGCCCCAAACCTTTCTTCATGACAGAATTCTGCTCCCTGTTGGTCTTTTTACCATGCTAAATACTCTTAGATATTTCCTGCCACTCAGAGGGCTTTCATTTCTTTGCCAGTATTAAATGGACCAGAATCAAATGTTAATGTTTCCATTCTTCCTTCTTTTCTTCCTCATATCCCTCTCTTTTCTTGAGTCTAACTAAAGTAGACAGAAGTGGAAAGAACACTTTAGGGCCTGCTGGGACAGGTACATGTCACTGTCTCTACTTACTTTAAGTTCCATCTCAGAGCCATATGAATAATAATAATATTGGGAAAAAAACAAAGTTAGGAAAATTTGAAAGTGGACTGAATCCAATTCTATGGATACATAACGACTTTGAGCAACCACTAAAAAGGAAGGAAAAGAACAAGAACAGAGACTTATCTGGGGAAGTACAGAAGGACTAGAGAATCATGAATCTAGGGAACATTGCCTTGTAAAATCTATGTTACCACTTCGAATTAACAATAACTTATTTACTTACAAATGTAAATATTCTTTAAGAGAGATAAATGAATAAATAAACCGTGGTACATCCAGGCAATGGGATATTATTCAGCACTAGAAAGAAATGAGCTTTTAGGCTACAAGAAGACATGGAAGAACTTGACATACATATTACCAAGTGGAGGAGGCCAATCTGAAAATGTTACGTAATGTATAATTCCAACTGTATGACATTCTAAGAAAGGCAAAACTATGGAGACGATAAAAAGATCAGTGGTTGTTAGGAGGAAGGGAGGGATAGGCAGAGCACAGAGAATTTTTAGTGTAATAAAAATACTCTGTATGGTAATGGTGTATACATGTCATTATACATTTGTTTGATATATTATATATTTATTATATATTATATATTATGTATTATGTATTATATATTATATATTATATATATTATATATTATATATTATATATTATATATTATATATTATATATTAATCTTATAATATATACCTTCCACTCAATTTTGCTGTGAACCTAAAATGCTATAAAAATAGTCTATTAAAAAAAGATAAATAAACTCAAAAAAAGTATATCCTTTGGTACACAGAATCTATGGAAAGCAAATGTTATCATTTTTCTTGTATATTTGATAAAGAAGCAATCATAGAATTGATCTTAGAAAGAACTCTCCTGGCCAATAGAGTAAGGTGATGCTTCTCTCTTTACATATCTTTAACAGTCACAGAATCACAACAGGTGCTAGAAAGGCTTCTGGAATAAATACTTAAAGAGTGTGACCAATTGATGTTGAGACCTGTTTACCAGTCTAAGGAGACCCTAATAAAAGAGAGATTGAGGGAAGAGCAATGGGGATTCCTGAAAGAGGAGTCATGAGAAAGAAAGATGATATTGCAGAGTGAACTTAACTCTGCGACAACCTAAGCAGTGGAGGATAATAGATGCTTCTAGCATAGCTTGGGTGAGAGCATGTTCCATTCAGCCATCCTGGGATATACATGTGCACTGCGAAAGGCAGGGCCTTTGTATGAATTGAGAGAACTGCACACTAAATTGTGAGCTCGACCAACCTTGCTCTTGTATCTCCCTGCCTTCCCACCTCAGTGAGGCAAACACAAGAGTACTCTCCCTCCCATCTCACTGGATTTCTGAGGCTGGGCACTGACTGTCCAGTTGCAATGGCATTGAGGCGACAGTTAGGGCAATCGAAACAGAATGTCAACTCAAAGTTGGGATTGATGGCAAAGTCCCTAGGTGACCTTCCATGGCAATTAGTGAGAGCAAAGGTTCATTTGTGGACTCATATTGGTACTTCTATTTACTCCAGGAGGTATTTGAGGAGGATTCCTCTGTAAAAATCTAAACTCCCTGCAGTCAAGCAGGTGGAAATTAGGAGCAACCTATATTTAAGCTTTTATGTACTTTGTACTTGCCAGGTAATAAAACCTGAGACACAGGATGGAGTGCAATGAATCACGAAAAAATTGCCTTAATAAATCCATGTTATCGTCAATGATTCCACTTTGAATCAGCAAGGTGGCAAGAATGTATTTAGAAATGCTCAAATGTGTGAAAAAAACTTTTAAACTTATTGCTGTCAAAATCATTACTCCAAAAGCCAACTGTTGCTCAGGTTTTGGTCCCATGCCAAGTATCACAAATGACTACATGCTGTAAACAAGCTATAACTTATTGTAGCATTTTCTGTTATTTATAAAGTTTATTACCAAATGTCTTGATATTATTTTATTCATTAAGCTTTCTTTTTTCCCTTCGAAGTCTGAGTATATGTATAGACAGAATTACTATTGTGGCAGTAATCTTTTATTCAGATAATTAGATAAATATTTCAATGACACAGAGTGATAAAGGAAGCACTTCATTACCTTCAAACTGAAGATTCTCAGAGAGATAAAAGGAACAGGAAAAAAAAGTTGTGAAACATGCTACTGATGAAACAACCCACATGATTGGGTAGCATTTGCGCCAAGAGCCGAACTTGTCCCTCATTATAGAAATGGTCATTAATGTTTAATACCTACAGGAAGAAAGAGTGGTTTTGTGAGCTGTAGAAAGGGAAGCTGGTATTGTCTTCTCTCCTGATATTTATGGAGCTTCGGGGCTCAAGCGACACTTTCATCCCACTTGCCCTGTTCTCTCCACAGCTGATTCCTTAAAGGCAGAGGAACAGGTTGCTTTTCCCATCTGCTCCATACCTCTGATCTCCAGGCTTGACAAATTAGTTTTTAGACAAATAAAAAATATTTTGATAGTAAATGCTTGTTTATAACATTCCCTTGAGGAGGAAGTAATCATCCTTAGAATATCAGGCAGGCCATCAGTTTAATCACAATTTGAGTATTGCAATATGGTCAAACAAATTCTCTGTTTTTGTTGCTGAATTTTCTTTTTTTTTCTTTTAATCTCTTCAAAATCCTATTGCCCAAATAATGATATTTTGAGGAGTAATCATTATGAGGTAAATATAACCACTGGAAAGATCATCTTATTTTTTTCTCACTTATATTAGAAAATGAGTTTGAATTCATAAACTAGTGGTGTTTATCTTTTGCAACCCTGTAAAAACATAGCCTCTATATGTTTCAGTGACTGTATTTTTGTGGCTATTGTATATATATTTATGCAAAATTACACAAATACAAAATCAGACCTCTCAATTCTTATTAAAAAGGAACCAGCTAAGAAAGTAGATCTTAATAATTCTCATCACAAGAATACAATATTTATAAATTTGTATGGTGATGGATGTTAACTAGACTTATTGTGTTGATAATTTCACAATGTGTACAAATGTGGAATTGTTATTTGTACACACAAGACAAATATAATGTTATATGTCAATTATAGCTGAATTTAAAAAACAAACTAGCAAATGACTAAAGAATTATTTAGAGTCATCCTAAACCAACTGAAGTATCAATGTAGTTTTTAAAAGAATTGTAGTAATATTGACTTACCTCTGACTATATTGAACAAACTAAACCAATAAACTGTTCCTAGTGTATTAGTAAGTCTTTTACGTTTAGAGAACTTTGCTTTCAGATCTCTGGAAGACAGATAAAACTAGCAGAGGAAGAAACTACTCGCACAGAGACCCATGAGGATGGGAGCTTATGCACTAGGGAGCAAAACTATAGGCAATAAGAAAGAAAAAAAGAGACATGGTAATAAATCAAGCAGTGAAGTAAATAACACTACTGAAAAAAAGAAAGTAGAGTGTTTATCCCATCCTCTATTCATACTTTCCTTTCAAGATATTGAAAGCATGAGCTTCAAGTTCTTAAAAAAAAAAAAAATCCAGCGATCTGCAGGACTAATAGAGGCATGTGGTAGATGGCAGAGCCACTCAGAAGAGTTGGCGATGATGCCTCCAACTGAAAACAGTAGAGGTAAATCAAGGGACTCTCCTACAAGTCATTGTTGTCAGTAAGAGGACTAGGCAGAAAGCAGAGTGTGGGTAGAGTTGGAAATATTGGCTACTGACCTATAAAAATATATTAATTTAAAATGTTGATTTATTTTATATTCAAGCAATTTGTTATTAAGAAAAGGAAAAAGGGAAAACAAAACAAAATCTTATCCACATTTAAATTTCCCATTGAGTATTTAGGGTATATGTTGGAGGGAACAAAAAAATTATCAAAAACCAAAATTCCATTAAAGGCATTACCTAAAGAATCCTTTGAGAAAGCATCAGTAATAACAACAAAGAAGAATTGATATAGGTATTATATAACAAACTGGATATTTTAAAGCAACAAAATTCAAATAGAATGGAATCAAAGGGCACTGCTGGCAGAGCAACCATTTTGGAGAATGTAGCTGATAGGAAAAAAAATGTAAGGGAAAGAATGTATATGAGAATCAATTCAGAAGACAGAAGCTCAGAATTAATACTTAAAAATGGTGATCAAAATGAGTAGGCCAAGATTTTTGAGAACTCTGTCATATTATTTACATGACTCTTATGGAAATGGCCCTTTCTTCCATCATTCTTATTACAAAGCAACATTTCTGCAGAGGTCCCAGGTTAGTTCTCTGGATATACATAAGACATTGCCCCTGCTTTCCAAGTTTCTAGGTAGCTTGTATTTATTTATGAATTAAAACCACTTTTCTTAGACAAATGGGCTGGATAGGGAAGAAATAATTAACAACTTTAGTTAGTAAAAATAACCCAAGCAAGGCCTCTGATTTAAAAGCTTTCCAAAATTGAGAATGACTCTATTTTTAGGGCTTGGCTTTATTTTCATTCTCTGAAAATAAGCAGTGAACATGTATGAAGCAACACTCTTTATTCAAGGTAATTTATCAAAAATACTGTGTGTAATAGTAAAAAAAGAAAGAAAGAAAGAAAGAAAGAAAGAAAGAAAGAAAGAAAGAAAGAAAGAAAGAAAGAAAGAAAGAAAGAAAGAAAGAAAGAAAGAAAGAAAAATCCAGCTCTTTATCAGTAGGAAACTGGTTAAATAATTGTACATGCATGCTATTAGAAATACTATGCAGATACAAGAAAAAATGACAAAGCTTTTGATGTACTGAGAATGAAAAATATCCAAGATATATTATTAGGTGAAAATAGCAGAATACAGAACAATCTATAACTACTACATTTTATGTAAGAAAGAGGGAAAATAATGAATATATGCATTTCCTTGGTTTTACATAAAGAAATTCTGGTAGGATACTCAGTAATTAAGAATATGGTTACCTGCTGGAGACAGAGGAAATGAGGCTGATAAGGGTAGAGGTGGGAGCAAAACTTTTTACTGATTACCAGTTTGTATTGTATATTTAATCATGTGGAATTATTTCCTATTCAAAATGTTTTAAATAAATAATAAATAAAATTTTAAAAATCAAATACAAGCTTCAATATACAGAAACTACTCAGATACTATATTTTACATTTTTGTTATTGCTGTTTTACTGTTAAGTTACTTTTAACTTAAGAATGTTACTATTTAGTGTTTGGTTTCAATCCTCTGTTTGTACAATTTATTGCTTTCAAATAGCCATTCTCATTTTGGGGGTAGACACGGGAGGTTTTTCTCATAAGTTGATGACTATTTTAAAGAAGGAAAGTGTTCTGACTTTAGTAACTATCTCTTCTGGAATAGAAAGGTTGACCATGGCGAAGCCTAATTTTAACCCCATCTGGTCGTTTCAGGCAGTCCAGTATGACGTCTCCTCTCTGCTCCTGAGGAGTAGCATTGAGAACAAGGTACTTGGTTTCCCTCTAAGGAAAACTCTCACAACTCTGCAGGTGTCACATGTTCCATTTGTTGCTAATTTGTGATTTATTTATCATATTTTTATTTCATTTTTTTTATAATGGAGAAAAAAGCATCTAATGATCGATCAGAAAAAATATTCAATGATTCTACATCTTGATGGTAATTTGACCAAATATCTTTCAAAACATTATTCCGTGATCCTGTGTGCCTTCCCCCACGCCCTTCTCTTCGGAAATTTTTTATTATACATTTTTGAACAGGCGTTATTTTAAAAAGTATAAAGACTCTCCACTTATCCCTGAAAAAATAACTTGAATCTTAGTATTAGTTCTAATTTGGCACCCACACACTTTTGTATTATTTTGCCTATTGAGGGGCTTCCTTTCTTTGTCAACATTGATCTAGCTAATGATTTTCAGGCCCTTATAACTTAAAACTCATTAGGCTGGTTTCAAGACTATTTTAGATGTCTCTTGTGTGAAAATGAGGTGGAATTTATGGTATAATACATTAAGCAATTTGTTTGCTTTGGTTGCAAGTAAGAAAAAATGGAAAGAAAATTGGTCTAAGCATATATACTAATTAACTTAAATTTTCAGCTGTAGGGATGACTGCAGCCATGAGTATCTTTAGAGTTTCATCTGTCTTTCTCTATGATTTTCCTGACTCTGTTTCCTTCTTATGTCAGCTTTGCCATTAGCCTGATTTTATGCTGCAAAAATGGCTATAGCAGGTTCCAACCGCACCTCCATATCTTATCTAAGTTATGCTGCAAAAAAAAAAAAACAACTTCCACATTTCAACAGCTTAAATCAATAAAAAAAATTATTTTAATTTATTATTCCATTGTAGGCCAACTGTGGTATGGTTTTACACACTTTTTATTCGAGGACTCAGTCTGATGGAATAGCCCCTAGCTGGGACATTGCCAGTGTTATAGCAGTGGGGAAGAAAGAACACAGTGGGAAAATTTGAGGGTTCTTAAAGCTCTCAATCAGAAGTACTAGACAACATTTCCTCTTATATCTCATTGGTGAGAGTAAGTCATATGGCCTACTCGGAAGTTAATGGTCCAGGGAAATTCAAATCTACATTATCTAAGTGAACAAAAGCACCTTTGACCCAGCATTAGAAATATGTCTTGAGATTCATACTGATTAGAGGAGCTAAGATTCTATGCTCAATTGTTGAACTAATCATTGTAGTCAGAGGAATGGAAAGCTCTGGTTGGTTTAGCTTGGGTCACATGATACACCCTTGAACCTGAGGTTAAAGTTAGCTTCCTTGGACCCACATGATCCCTCAAGAAAAGCCGATAGTGGCTTTGATTGCTGGCGCAAGATAGTGGCAATGATTGCTGCGGATGAAGTCCAGACTTCAGTATAATATAGATTATATTTAACAATGTTTACATTTATTCCTTGTAGATAATTTAATGATTGCTAAAAATTAAAAACAAAGGAGAATTATACCATGTTATCTCTCCAGATCTGAAGCCATCCTGGCATGGTTGTCTCCACAAGTTAATGAAAAGAATATGGGTATGGAAATTAGAAAGACCCAAGGTTCTGTTAGAAAGACCACTGTCTCTGTCATTGAGTGGCTTTGTAATTGCGGATATGAACTCTTCTTAGTTTTATCTGTAAAATAAATTACTAATACTAAATAGTGTTATGTTAAATGAGACAATGTACACAAAACGAGAAAACAAAACATAATAGTGCTCCAAAAAATTGTTCCCTTCCTACTCAGAAGGCCTGATAGAAGCTGGTAAAGAACTGTAAATAGTGGTCAAGCATCCCTTCATTTAACAAAGAAAAATTAATTAAATGTCGTAAACAGTGCTTCAGCTGCTCCTTCTTAACCTTAAACAAAAAACAGTATTTTGTTGCTGATAATGCCATTTGTTGCTGATAACTCAATGAAATGGGATTATCAGCAGCAAAATGTGAAGATACAAAATATGAAGTTACCTTCACATTGTCAACAGCAAAATGTGAAGATACAAAACACATTCTTTTCAAAACTGAGATTGGGGACAAGAAAGTAGAAGAAGTTTAGAGACTACTTTATCATTGATAACACATATATTTATGAAAAGAAATGAAAACACATGAACTGTAAACTCACTGTTAACACATTCTTATATATCTGTCACTATGCAACTTCCCTTAGAGAAGGTCATATGTCAATTATGTTATGTACATGGTTTGGTTTTAAGTGAAGTTTACTCATCTGCAATTAACATTTTACAGCTAACGCTTAAAGATTACTAAATAAAGTATAGAACTTTAAGGCTTCAGAATAATTCATCAGTTAATTATGCATGGATATCTACTTAAACTTCACCCAGGAAAGGCTGATGTGATTTCATCTTAATTACTATTTTAATATTGGTGCATGTAGAGTGTGCTTATATGAATCTATGGTCCTTATATTTTCTTTGTGGCAAATGAAGCAATGCAGCCCCCTAACATTGGTTCAAGTCAAGGTATGAACGGTAGCAATATCCAGGGAGATCATAATTAAAGATTCATTCACCCTATAATCTGCCATCCTGATGCCATAAAATTTTGTCTCCTATCCCCCAGAAGCTGAGTATTCCCAAATAAAAATCCTATTTAGGACCAGGCACAGTAGATTAAAATGAAAGTATTAAAGCAAATGAATTGCAATGTCAGTTATATAATGAAGCTTCTGTCACCTTGAGAGCTTCTCTCCTGTAAACACAAAGCAGAGAAATCAGTGGCTTTGGTAGCTGTGGCAACCACACAGCCAAGCCTGGAGAGGGAACATTTCCTATGCAGGTTTTGTGCCCCTCTGGCACTTTGCAGAATTTACAAATGTTAAGACCTCTCAGATTCTCAACTTGGTGAATTGATCCAGCTGGGACAATTAGAGCTGTGATCAGGAGACAAAAGGAGGTTTGCTTTGTGTCTGACAAAAGTAGTAAAACACCCTTCAGTTGAAGCAGACACTATCCTAATAGCTACCCACAACAGCACTACAAATAATAGCAAATATTTATCATGCATATTTTTTGTTTAAATTCTGATAAGAATACAAAGCCAGATTACTTGAAATATCAACCACTGTATTAGTTGCCCTGAAAGCTTGCAAATTTAAGATTAATATTAAAAAAGTCTATAGACTCTGAATTTTGTGCCATGTTCAAGAGTATTTATTGAAGGATATATACCAATAGTCTAGCACTGAAATCTAGACGCTCCTATATAATTTTTTTAACAGAACAAAATATATGGTTCATGTTAACAAGCTTCACATTTATTTTTGTCTTCATATCTTTATAAAATATTTATTGCCTTCTACATATTTCTGAGACAAGAGAAAAAAGTACAAGACAAAGTAAAAAAGAAGTACTCTTCTTGAGCTAAGGGGTAGTACATACAGTCTGGTCACATATTTTTAGTTTACTTACCTTACCACTGCTAAGGAAAGCAAAGCAAATATTTGCTGTATTCCTACTGGTACATGAAAGCAGAAGCCTCACATTCATGGGTGAGTCTGTCACAGAGACTGAGAGACATTCCATAGTAACCATCCTCATTTTCTCCTTACTAACAGAATCTCTAGATTTGGGGGAGCAATGATGTGAATGTCTTAAAGATTACATTTCCCAGCTTCTCCTGAAAAAAAATGGTGACCTTTTATTGGACAGCACTTCCAAAAAAGATTCTTAAAATAGGCTGGCCACTTATGTCCTTTCTTCTTCTTGCTGGAGCTACTGCACAATTTTATATCATGAAATTGAGGACCAGACCCAAGGGACTAAAGAATGAAGAGCCACAAGTTGCTGCTGTGACAACTGTGAACACTCTGCCTCCTGACATCTCATTGCACAAAAAAATAAATAAATATCTGTCATATTCAAGCCACTATATTTGGATCACTTACATATCACCAAATACATTTCTAACAAATTCAACATGAAGTAACCACAGGAAGCTAAAAGGGTTAAATTACGTGTTATAAACTCTCAATGCTTTTAGAATTGAGATGGGAGTGGGGAGGCTATGGAACAGCTATGAAATGAAGATTTAACAACTAAAGATTTTATGAAGGAGACATGAATAAGCAAAAACTTGAATGAATGTGGGATTTATCTTAATAAAAAAGCAAAAGGATAGTTTAAAAATATAGGTAAATGATGAGAGTTTGGAGAACATCAAATAGCCTGAACTGACTGAAACACGGTAAGTCATGTCAAGCCTCGACACACAAAAATTGGATTTTTATTCGATGATTAACAGAGAACAATTTAGGCCCTTTATTAAAAAATAATTTGTTCGAAAGATACAGAAAAGAAAAGAGCAAATAGAGAACATTGAGGAAAATGGCAGTGGTTTTAGGAACTGAGAATGGAGGCTAAAGTGATGAAGCTGAATGGATAGTATCACTCAGGGGTAGAATATTGGCCCTGGCAGAAGTAAAAGTGTCAGGGTGTAGTATAAACAGAGTAGGTGAGGCCAGTAGTTTCAGAGGAATGAGGGCAGGGAGTTCACCTAGAACTATGGAGAGACAAACAAAATAAGAATGAGGAAACTGTACCAAGCTGTTTCCAAAAGCAAGATTAACCAAATTTATTTGGAGTTTGACCAAGGAGAAGAGTCAAAATAGAAAGGGAATTGTGCGTGCTCTACTCCCAGAGTTCCCAGAAGTGGGATTCCCACTGATGCTAATAAAAGTAAATAATCCACATGCAAATAAAGCAAATGGTAAATAGGTAGACTCTCAAGTAGTCTAATTATATATGTACCTTGGCATAAAGACAGAAAGAGTTTGGGAGGCTCTGTGAAGCAAATCAGGAGATACTGACAGAAATAATTTTAGTTATATATCAAAGGGTTACCATGAGCCTGCACACTTACTTGAGAGAGTGTCTGGGTCTTACTGATATAGAGGTTCTCCCATAACTATTGACAAATAAGTTGAGTAATAAATCATGTAGTTGCACATTCACTTCACCTGGTCCACTCCTCAGCATCAATTCATTGGTTTGAGAAAAGAGTGTCCTCTATGAAGTGGTCTGCTCTTCATATCTCCCAGAAGGATTGGGTCCACTTAGGGTAAGGTGGAGAGCAGGAAGTCATCCATGGTTCTAGTAAACAGTGTTGAATAAAAATAAAGAGCAAACAAACAAAAAACATGGAAAAGACTTAGTAACAATAACAAAAAATTAGGTCAAATATTTGGTAGTTTTACCACTATACTGATACTGTATAAATGTTGAGGTAGCTAAAACAACAACAACAACAACAACAACAACAACATAAACAAAAACAAAAACAGAGTAATCTTAGATTTGCTTTCTCCCTAGATAATAGAACTTTAATTTTTTTGCAATGTTCATTATCAGTAGACCAGTAGACATTGATTAAATGAAGTAGAAAGAGAAACAATTTCTAAAAATATATGCCAGCCATTAAAAAAAAAAAAAAAAACTTGAGACTCTTATTTGGAAAAATATGTTTAAAAGAACTTCAAGAACAATCTGGTGACAGCCAGAGGGAAGAGGTGTTGGGGGCCGAGAGAATGAGGTGAAGTATTAAAGAAGTAGAAATTAGTAGTTGATAGATTGTCACGAGGATGGGGAGCACAGAACAGGGAATGTAGTTAGTATTAATGCAATGGCTAGGTGAAGAAACAGAGGAGAGAAGGAGCAATTAGGGGGATCATATTATAAACTTTATAAAGGTCTAACTAATTTGCTGTATACTTAAAACTAATAAAATTAAATTTAAAAAATTACTTCAAAAATCACAGACTAGTAGGTATAGAGATATTTATTTAAAAATATTGGAATGAGGAAAATTTGAAATAAATTATTACATTAACTGTTATCTCTTAAAATTTCACAGAAACTCCTCTTTTTAATGTTATTAACATCTTTTTTTCTCTTTTAAAATTCTTCTACAAATCACACTTTCTAGTTCAATTTTACTACAGTGACAAAGTTCTAGTCTGATAGGCAATATTTGCTATAAACAGGCACAGTAAAGATCATCTGCCTATCTAAAAGTAATATTTACTATGTAAAAGGCAGCAACTAGACAAGTGGTGCGAACTCATGGTATAAGAACTATGTAATTACTTATTCCCAAATGAAATTGTATTAAATATAAAACATTATAAAGGGGAATGTTATGAACTACACACAGAATTCAGAGGTGATTCTGAAACTGGGAAAACCATTATTTTTATAATAGCAGGTTTCACTGCATATTTGTAAAGCTTCTTTACTCTGAATTAAATCCATGCAAGAGACTTAAAGTAAATCTATTCTTGGCTTTCAATCTTTTCTCACATTTCAGTCACTGAGTGACTGACTATTGAAACTCCACTCCCAGATGGCCCATGTGGGTGGGTCAGACTTCAAGTAGTCAAATATTAATTCCCTCAAGGCAATATGCAAATGAAAGAGAACATATTTGGAAAGCCAAAGCCACAGTGAATAATTCCAACAACATTTTTTTCAACTATGCCAAGCAAATCACCCTAAAAATATGTCAATTTTTCAAAACTGATGTTATTAATGGATGAACATAAGAAATTTAAATAATGACTTTTGAAAATGTATATTTGTGCTTAACTCTCTACCTTAAAATGCAATGTCATCACACACATACACACACACACATTATTTTAAAGAAATAATTCTGAGGTAATCCAGAAGAAATTTAAAATAAAAATAAACATTGAGGAAAGAGAAAAATAGTCAAAGCAATATTGGAACTTTAGTTGATGATATAGTTTATATTTTAAATTTAACATTTGAATCTGTAACACATTCATATAGCTCAACTTAAAAAAAATTAAAATGTCTTCAATGAAACATCTCATTTCTTTCACTCTTGTCTTCCATCTGCTCAGGATCTCTAGATGATTTTCATTTCTCCTCTAGTTCCAGTGAAATCCTCTGAGATTAATGGGCAAAATAGAAAGTACAGAAACAGATGTATGTGTATAAACGCAAACATACACACATATAGAAATGTAATACATGACATAGAGGACATTTCAAATCAGGGGAAAAGGATTAACTATTTAGTAAAAATCCATGGAGTCAACTGGCTCAACATCTGGAAAAAAATTATTCTTATTTTACAGCATTGAAATGTGAATAAATATATTGCAAGTGAATTAAAGAAATAAACCTTAAAACCACAAAATTAGTAGCATTAAATATAATATGATTTTTATCATCACCTTGGGGTTAGCAAGATTATTGAAAGAAAGCCAACAAATATAAAGGAAAAGACCACCAAAAATACTTTAAAGTTTAAAACTTTTATTCGAGAAAAGACTCTGTAAAGAAAGTTAAGTGGCAACATATATAATAGGCAAACTTTTAATATTCAAAATCTATAAAGAGTTCCTATTTCTATGTTTATATAAGAAAAAGAAAACAAACCAAAAGAAATATAAGCAAAGGTTATAAAGGAACAATTCACAGAAGAAATACAAATGGAAATAAATGTTTTAAAAGATGCTCAGGCTTACGTATCAAAGAAGATATTTTAAACAAATAAGATACAAATTTTTACACTTTGGATTGATAAAAAGAAATTAATAAAACTGACATTAAGCATTAGTAATAGAGTGAGAAAATCTGCAGTTTCATACCTTGAAAGTATATGTGTATGTGAGTGTGTGTGTATGTATGAAGACGGAGAAAATTACATGTGCCAGAACTCCAAGAGAGACAGGACATCACCTGTAAAATTCTTAATCTTTTAGCAGGAAGTGAAATAAGACATCTCTTGCAGTGTTCTTAATCTTTTTAGTAAACCTAGTTAAGTTTTCTTTCCTCCTTTCTTTGGGAAAAAGGCCCTCTGCTTCAAATCTTGATAATTGCCCTGAAAACTGGTGACTCAGATCCTCTGGCTATTGAAAAAGGTCATCAGCAGAAATGGCGTTAAGCCAGACAGGGCCCTTATAGTCTGGGAGTGAAGGGGACTTGAGGCCAAAGGTTTTTTTTTTATTCTTTAAGAAATATATAAACCAAGCCTGTTTTCCTTAACTCGCTTAATAGGCAAATCAGTAATAGAAATTAATAGATATATGGTTTAAATAATAAGTTTGTATCTTCTTTTCCTTGTCTAGGGACTGAGATGGCACTTCAGCAGAAGAAAACCCAAGACTCTACTCTAACTGAGGCAGAAGGAGAAAGAGCTCCATGAAACCCCTGTAGGTAAGGACTACGACCATTCTAAGCAGGAAGCAGAAACAGAAGAGAGACCTCCTGTCCCTCAACATCCATACTAATAATAAGGGGTTCATGACTCTTAGAAAAGAGGAAGAAAAGTTAAGGCGTTTCGGGTCTGCCTACAAAGACATTGAGGCTATCTATCCTATCCTAGAAGGGGTCCACCCTAATCTGTCTACAATTAAGCAAGCCAAAAGGCATTTTTTTAACTCACACAAAGAAAGAAATAGGCAGAAAATTAGGTACTTACTAGTTTAAGCCAGTCACTCACACCTGTGCAATGAAGACCCCAAAGACCTTCAACTCACCTGAGCCTCATTATACCATCATTATAATATGATGCATATGCCCGGAAGTTCATTAATATCATTATAACAGACTGAATTCTAGGACCAAACATGTGCAGAAAACAAAATGATGAGTCACTGAGTCCTGTCCATCTTAGATGTGAGTCAAGGAAGCCCACCCCTCTAAGAAAAGTAACCACCCACAGTAAATAGGGATAAAAACCCCAAAGGGTTTGTTACCAGGCCTTTTCGAGCCACACACTTCTCTTGCTCAGGCCCTCTTTCACATCTGGAAGTGTACTTTCCCATCTAATAAAATTTTTCTTTTCTACTTTATTTTGGTGTCTTGCTCAGTTCTTTATTCGAGACATAAAGAAGCTGGACAATGCCTTGAGGGAGGATCCCCACTCTCTGGTAACACAAGGACGTTAAAAAAGCAGGCCAAACTGTGTAGTATTACACACCCCACCACCTCCAAGAGACTGTCTCCAGAGACTGCATGGCATTTTTAAAGTGAATCCCACACAATGAGGAGCATCAGGCAGAAAACCGCTGGCCTTTGCAAGCAGTGGAACAGAAATGGGGCCAGTGAGAGGGCAGAAAACCAAGGAAGGACTGGGGAGTGATGATATCATTTTTTATGACTTCTATTTCCTTCAAGGTTTCAAAGCCCAGGAATTTAAAGTATGATTGGCTTTTTGGAGGAAAACACTGAATGGGGAATAAACTTTGCATACAGATAAAGCATTGTGAAGGATATAAAGGGCTGATTCATGGGGAAGCTTAGAACTGCCACCCATTCTGGGATTCAAGTTTGGTTCAAGTAGAACTAGATTCCTTACCATTAGGATATCTCCAGTATTAAAAAAGTTAAATGATAAATAAAAACATAAGTAGGATACTATATGTATCCATTATAAGTACTAAATACCTATATCTGAAAAGAAGAAAGGTCTCAAATCAACTTCCACCCTAATAAACTGGGGGGAAAAAAGAGCAATATAAGCCCATAAGAAAAAGAAGAAAGGAAAGGAAATAGAGGCCAGAGTAGAAATCAGTGAAACATAAATTTGGAAAACAGTAGAGAAAATCAATGAACTAAAAGCTGGTTCATTGACTAAAAAAAAAAAAAAAAAAAAAAAAAGATAAACCTCTAGCCACACTTATCAGGAGAAAAAATAGACACTATTTATCTTATTAAGAAGAAGAGAGGTGATTTCACTATAGTCTACAGATAGTAAAAAGAAAAATAAGGGAAATTATGAGCAACTTCATGCCAATAAATTCAATAGCATAGATGAAACACATCTAATTTTTGTTTTTTCTTTAAGGCAACCCTCTGGAGATTCCAGCCCTGTTCCAGTCTTGACAGCTGTATAGGACTGTTCACAGTTGTTGTCTTGGGAATTCTTTTCAACACCACCCTGATGATTACCTCTTCCTTCCTCTTAGGCTCCATTTCCTGTTCCCCGGACCCCATCTCTCACACTCTGCTTTATTTTGGTGAAACACATCCCTTATATCCTATCAAAAAAAAAGTGTTTGGGAAGTAAATTTTTGAGAACTTACATGTCTGGAGATACCTTATTCTACTTTGCACCTTGATTTATAATTTTGCTGAATATTCTAGGTAGAGATATCCACCTTGACTTCTATTAATTCTCCCACATGCACATGGAGGTAATTACATTTCATCTTCTTCCAATCTGCTAGGCCAGGTACTACTCTTCCAATATATTTTCCAAAGTGCTTTTGACATATCTTCTCTGTTGTCATGTCTCTTATACTTGATGACATTATGAATTTATCATTTTTATACACATTGTTATTTTTGTGGGGGTTTTGTAAGAAATATGAATAAAAAAGAGATGAAAAATATAATCAGTAACAACTAACTAGCATCCTATACATCCTCTTTCTATCATTATTTCATGTACTGGTGAACAGTTTTGACCCATATAGGCAGACAGTAGACACGTAAGTTGTAATGGTGGATGTACTACAAAAATTCCAAAGAATAGGAAATTTTCCAATTCTTTTTACAGTTGCTCTTAGTTCCTCAAAGGAAAAGTTTTACAGTTGCTCTTAGTTCCTCAAAGGAAATGGTTGAGAAAACAAACATAAATATAAGCAGATAATTAGAAATTGATAGAAATTATTTGTAATTATGAAGTTTATTATAAACATTGTGTGAGCCCAAGAGGGCTGACCAATCATTTTATGAATGAAACTTGGAAGAATTATGGCCAGACTTATGTCATGACCTCATAGGATCTGAGAAGGGAGAATTAATTGACAATGTGTAAGAGCTGAAATTTATCTCCTTTAAAACTATTCGATAATAACAATATGAATTCAGCTTGTAGTCCTATTTTTATAAATATCACATATTGTATTTTTATATATTTTTTAACTAATGGGAAAAATATTGGTTTGGGTACTTGCAACTGAATAATTATCAGTGATTGCTCCTGAAAAGGGAGTAAAAAGGAAACTCACTTTTATAGATTTTTTAAAATGAGACTGTATTACGTTTATGTTGGGAAAAACATGGAGAAATTGTCTTCTTCTGTGTTATGGGAAGGATAAGCTGCTAAGAAGTCTAAATAAAAAAATCATCTTATGCTACTTCATAAATTATATAAATGTCTAACCGCTATTGTATACCTGAAACTAATATAATATTGTATGTCAACAGTAATTGAAAAATAAAAAATTTTTAAAGAAACAAAATAAATCACATAAAGTTTTCATAAATTTTATGATAAAGGAATGAGATATTTTCTATTATATGATAGTCTATCAACAATTTTTTTTTATTAATACTCATATCTGTGACCATGGGGATTCTCAATGATGCAGTTAGCAAAAAATGTATGTCTATTATGGATACATGAAAAAGACATAAAATATATTTCCTTCTGTCAAGGTCACCTTCTGCAATAACACCCAAGAATAATTAAAACATATTTAGAATACTGCTATTGGTAGATATTTTCTGTTTTGCCTGACCAGTGAACTTGCTAACATCAACTAGGCACAGACCTTCTATTATCTATAAAAAGAATGTGCTCTGTGGTTGGGATGTGTTGATCTTATTCTTCCTCAGCTCCAGCTTCCAGCCTTAGAGATGGAGTCATAATTCAGATCTGGTCAAGAGAGAGCTTATTGCCATGACCACAGCAATTGCTACAGCCATGAGCCTGTGTCCTCAGGCCAATTCTTATTTTCCTTGGGGATATTCTACTAGAAGTGGCTCTTTTCTTTTACTTGTATTTCAATTACTTGTATTTTTTAAGTCCAGATTAAAATAGTCTTAATCATGAAAACTTTATCAGACACCTCTCAAATGCCACTTTGAATTTTTTCATCCCCACTCCTTATTCTAGCCACTGCTATAGCAACCAGTCTTACTTTCCTCTGAACAGTTTCATGCAGATGTCATCAAACAGCACCTTACTTAGGCTGCTCCAAGTACCTCTTATGCCTGCTCCTGGGATGCTCTGATAGTGCCTCACGGAACATCCATGAAAATCCACTTGGTGTCAGTGTGAGTGACATGCAATCTGAACTACGGAGAAACAATTTTTTTTCCTTGAAGTTATCCTTGACTAACTGGAGATCAAAACCAAAGGATAAATGCTTCTTTCTTTCATCTCCTGAGTAGATAGCTCTGGCGCTCATTTCATGAGGTTCCCCAAAAGATCCTGCAGAAATCAAGTAGCAGTCACCTACGGTGAGGCCAGCTCAAGAGCACACCCATGTTTTTACTTTTTTCATGTCCTTGTTTATCTTACTCTTGATTCCAGCACCCTAGGATCATAGTCAAATAAACTTCTTTCATGCCAGGTTTTGACTCAGGCTTTGCTTTGAGAGAAATCCAAGCTAGTCACTATTACTTTTATCCATTTTCTTAATTTCAAAATGTTAAAAACCCGTGTTTGTAGAATGTGTGAAAACTCTCTGTTACCTATACTACCAGGTTTTGAGCAAGTGACAGTAGCACTATTCTGAAAATGCTGTTTGTTATCTATTCTTCAAAGGCTTGTTTCTTTATAATAATCCGGATTAATTCAATGTTCAGTCATAAGAGTGGGAACTCATTAAGGCATTTGTGCTATTACCAAATCTTAATGTACTTATTAAGATGATCAACTTAATACTTGAATACCAAGGAAAAGTATTATTTTACTACCTAAAAATCAAAGGGTCAGGTGATTGATTTCAATAATTAACATTGGAAAGCATCATGAGTCTTTAATTTACTATTTACTTACTCAAATTACATTAAACTTTTATTTAAGAATCTGGTGCAATTAGTTCTGTGAATTGCACACTGACATACTAGCTAGTTATGAAACACATGGTTGAAAGAATTTAATATTTTTTCTATAAACCCTTAATCTTGGTATTTCAAAGATATGATCCAGGGTTATGGTCATTAAAATAACCATATTTTTAAAGATTCTAAAATTAAGTAGAATTTTGTTTCCCAATTACCCAAACTGAATAGTAGCAGGCAAAATATATATGAACACAGCCAAACTCAACTAAACTGCTTTTGATGCCTGAAGGCCAAGATAAACTTACTCAGCTCCTTAAAGCTAAGCTGGAACCACTTCCTTACCAAAATGGAGTTTTCCTTAAGCGACCAAGACCAGTTCAGAATCACCACAAGTTTTCTGAGAACCAAACTTATGACAAATCTTATGTTATATTTAGAGCTGCCTGTAGAATATATCACTGATGATTTGCCACTATAAATAGAAATAAAATAGCTAGTTTGATCTTTTTAAATTGAAGGGTTGTAATTAAGATGATACCAAGAATTGTGGTCCATTTTCAAAGTAATAGCTATATTCTTACAACTTGTATCATCTTACAACTGGTATACAATAGGTATAATCTTACAACTGGCTAACTGTAAAAATATCACTAAGAAATGTTTCAAAATAGGCTCAAAACCTAATGTTTTGAAATGATTGAATATGACTGAAAATATTTAGAGGATTTTTTAGGTGAATTTTGTATTGAAATGTAATATTAATACATTTAAGAGCACTGTGTATACAGTAAAGAGCACAACTCAACAAATTTCTATAAATTCAATACACCTAGGTTATCATGTAGATCAAGATCAAGGGCACTACCAGAACTTAGGAAGCCTCCTTCTATTCTCTCAATCAACCTCAATCATTATTCTTCCAAAGGTAACCAATATTCTGACTTCCAATACCATAGATTAGTTTTGCTTGCTGTTCAATTTCATATAAATGGAATCCTGCATTATTCTATAGTATATATTCTCTTGAGACTAGCCTTTTTGCTCAACATTTTATCTGTGAGATTTATCCAAATTTTTATTTGTAGCCATAGTTTGATCTTTCTTCAGTACTGGTAAATATTCCATTGTAAAATATATCACAATTTATTGATGAACATTTGGATTATTTCCAGTTTGGGACTTTTACAAATAATCCTAAATAAACATTTTGTACATGTTTTTGTGAACAGACATATGCATTTCTTTTAGGTGTATGTCTATGATTAAAATTTCTGTGACATGAGATATGCATGTGTTTAGTTTTAGTAGATATTTCAAGTTTTTTTTTTTTTAAGTAGTTTATCAATTTGCTTTCCCTCAGCAGTATGGGAGAGTTAGTTGTTCTACATTCTTACTAATATTTGGTGTTACCTGTTTTTTTTTTATTATTTTAGTCACGCTGATGGGTTGGTAGTACGATATTATTGTAGATATAACATGCATTTCTCTGTTAACTAAAGATGTTGATTGATTTTCCTTTCATTTGAATAATTTGCATATATTCCTAAGTGCCTATTTATATAGTCATTTGCTCATTTTATTTGGATGTCTTCTTATTTATTTCAATACTATTTTTTTTAATACAAGTTCTTTGTTAGATATGCATTTCAAACATCTTTGCCCCTTTATGGCTTGAGTTTTAACTCTCTTCATGGTCTGCTTTAATAAATAGAATTCCTTAATTTTTAAAAAGACTTAATTTATCAATATTTTCCTTTATACTAAGCATTTTTGTGTCCTTTTTAGAAATCTTTGTTCAACCCATAGTCATGAAGATCTTGTCCTTCATTAACCTTTAAAAAACTTACTGTTTTACTTTCCACATTTAAACATATTGCATTTAAGTATTCCACACTAATTAAACACATTAAGTCATCTGAAATTAATTTTTGTGTATAGTATGAGGTAGGAGTCAAGGTTTATGTTTTTTCCATGTGGATAATCCGTTCAGTTTACTTTTTTAAAATTCTTTCCTCAAAATACATTAAAATTGCATCTATTTTGAAAACAAAGTGACTGTATATGTGTAGATCTGTTTCTGAACTCACTATCGAACTCCATGGCCTATTTGTCTTTGTGCCAGTACCATACTTTTTTATAGTTTTTGTAAGTATTGATATCTGGTGGCGTAAGTCCTCAAACATTGATCTTTAACATTATCTGCTATTCTAAACCCTTTGCTTTTCCATAAAAAAATTTAGAATTAACTTATTAATTTTTATTCAAAGAAGTCCTAGTGGAATTTTTATTGTGATTACATAAAATCTATAAATTAGTTTAGGGACAATAGACATTTTTGCATTGAATATTTCAATCATTAGAAATGATATATCTCCTCTTTTATTTAGATCTTCTTTCACTTACCACAATAATATTTTGTAGTTTTCCTTTTGTAGGTTTTCTATATTTGAGACTTATTTCTAGATATTTAAAGCTTTTATGCCATTGTATAGCATTCCAATTTTTAAATTTATTTGCACATTTATTTCTATCAGATAGGAAGACAATAGTTTTTGTATAGTTATCTTGTATTCTCTGACCTTACTGATTCACTTATGAAACCTGATATTTTGTTTAAAGATTATTTTGGATTTTTTGTATACACAATCACATTATCTCCAAATAATGAAATTTTTAAATTTTCTAAATTTTATGACTCATTATTTTTGTTTGTTCTATTGCACTAGTAAGCCTTCCTGTACAATTGAATGAAAGAGATGATTCTGAACACCCTGACTTTGGCGAAAAATGCTTTTACTCTCTATTAAGTGATTAGCTGTGAATTTTTAGAAATATCTATTAATAGTTTAAGAAAATTTATTTCTATTTCTAGCTCTTAAGAGATTTCAGCATGAATTGGGTATTGAACTTTACCAAATGTTTTGTCTACACTTGTTTAGATAATCATGTGCTTTTTTCTATATTCTTTTACTGTGGTGTATTATAATTAAATGCTTAATATTGTATCAACCATGCTTTTCTAGAATAAACTCAACTTAATCATGATGTGTTTGATTTGCTAATATTTTGTTTAAGTTTTTAAATCTATTTTATATTAAAAAATTTTATTTATTTATTTATTTATTGTTTAGTAATATCCTTGCTAGGTTTTGATTTCAAGGTTGTGCTAACCTCATAAAATGAGTTAGAAGCAAAATATACAAAAATAATGGATACAGGGAAGGTGCATGATTCTCATAACCTTGGTTTTCCAGCCTATATATCAGGTACATTTCAGTTGCTCTGTGGAACTGAAACTCTAATTAAAAGACAAGATCCTTTGTCAGTAGGAAAAACATTTTAATATAAAGAACTCAAAGTAATTACTTGAAGTAACATAAAAGACTATTCCTATATTTTTTGCGAGCATATTTAGATATTTCGTTACATATTTACTAATATATATTTATTAGTAAAATATGTTAATAAGCCTGTGTGTGTATGTGTGTATGTTTTAAACACTTATTCAAAGGAGCTGAAGTTTTGCCAAGTCTATGACCTGCAACATTAGCTTTTGACAATTCTCACATTGCATGTGACCGCAGAAGAAAATTCTACCTACTGTGAGTCCTTTGAAGTGAACTGACAACCCCATCTTAGTTTTTCTGAAACATAGGGCATTGTTTTGGATGACAGTAACTTCCATAAACAAAAACCAGAAGGTGCGAACTCTCACCTTGGAGTCTGGTAGCAAATGAGCCAGAAAGACTTCCTCAGAGCTGGGCTCAGTGACTAGCCGAGAAAACATCCAAAGGCTAAGCAGATTATGTCAGAAATCCTCTGAGCTTTGGGTCTGTGAGCACAAAAAGGAACACAATCATGGGGTCATTTACTTGAAAAAAGAAAAACAAGGCCTAAAATATGACTTGACATAAGAAAGAAAAATCAAACATAGCTATCTTGACTTCAGCAATCCAAAGCTATAAATTCTTTCTCCAAATGCTTCCTCCTTTTTACTCAGTTGATTTATTACATTTGCTAATTCAATTAGAACCCCATGCAAGCATGCAGCACCAGCTAGGATGAAGAAGGAAAGGTACATTCCTTCTGTGTTTCTTCTGGAGAAGACATATGTTGCCATTTTGACATCATTGATCACAATTGATTATGTTGCCGATATTTTACATCTTTAGATCAACAATGGAAAATGAAGCTGAATATAGATTTGTTGACAGGTATGAGTGAGAACTTAGAGTTCAGAGTTTTATTGCCTCGGTTCATATCTCAGCTTCTTCATTTACCTGTGAGATGACTTGGAGGAATTTACTTCACTTAACTGTGTCTCAGTTTCCTCTTCTGTGAAATAGAAAAACAATAGCACCTGAGTAAAAATAATTGGGTTGTAGTTTCAAAGAGGTGTGAAGTTCTTAGTAAGAACACCAAAATATTATTATTTCTATAATAAAGGTTATTATTATAGAAATAATTGTTTTTAATACAATTGTTATTTATACTATGTATAATTTATATGTAAATATTAAATATATAACATTTATAATTATAATAAATAATATAATTATTATTATTATTATCATCATTATCACCATACTAAGTACTGTTGAATCTAAAACACCCAGACATTTTCTATCTTACTCTGGCCTTAGAGCAGCATCTGGGATTGAGCCAGATGCCTAGGGTTGAGGAAGGCAAATCTTTTGTTACTAAGAGAGAGACAGCCAACAGGGAGCACTGAAATCTCCAGAAAGCAGTTCCCTCAGGGGCAATCATCTTCTCTCTCTCACACCCCTTGCCACATGCATAGCATTCTTCTAATCTCCAAAGGCAGGTGCTGGCCCCCAGCTCCTGGGATTCATTGTGATAAATGTTTCAGGCTACAGAGTGCCAAGAAACTTGATTCCTTTGCTTTTCAAATTCCAAAGGACTACCTGAAAAAAGAATGCTTATACGAGCACAGAGATGATAATGTGTAAGTTAAAACATGCAGTTCTCCCCTTAACCTATTGTCTGCTCTGTTCCTCAACTCTGAAAAGTTAGAAGAAATTATCTTCAGAGAAATACTGCCATAAACCACTAGTGAAAAAAGTTCAATCTGATTTACCAAATGTTCGCTTTATCTTAAAAAGCAGGTTTATAATGGAACTGCCTTCATGTTTGAAGTCAACAGTGTTCATGAGGAAATTACATGTATTTTAATAAAATCATCTTATAAAGTAACATAGCTCAAATTCTTTATTGTATTTCTAAACTCTTTATACCTAAAGGTCAAAATTAAGTTACACCTGGTTATTGTATGAAAGAATGCTGTATACATATTTTTTTCACTGGAGGGGAGAACTAATATTTTCTGAGTACCTGCTAAGTGCCATGTGTTTTACTTATAGTGTACTATTTAATAGAGCAAAGCTGTATCATTTTACTGACCAGGAAACTGACAAAAAGATTGAAAAACTTTCTTAAGTTCATAGCACTAACAAACAGAGGTAAGTTTAAAACACAAGCATGTGTGATTTCAAAGCCAAATTCCTCAACAAAAACTAAAAAATGCTGTGAATATTTTAATTATGATATTGTAGAAAGCTTTCATCTCATTCCATTAAACAGACCACATCCACAGGCACTTATTTATAATTTTTAACACTTTGTGCCTCTAGGAGAACATAATTTTGAAGTTTGAGAAATCATGTATGATCAGAATTTAATGATCAATTCTTGTTCCTTTATTTGCTCATATGTTTATTGACCATATTCCTCTTCTGTAACATAGGCTTCATGGGAACCAAGCTTTGTCCATCTTGGTCATTTCCATATCTACATTGCCAATGACAATTCCTGACACAGAGAAGCAACTCAATAAATATTTTTAATTAAAAGAAATAATGAATGAATGAATGAGTGAATGAATGAATGAATCACACGTTTCTGATATGCTCTGGATGATGAGTCATTAGGAAGTCAAGGCAATTTTCACTTACCTCCTGAGAGTGAATAATAATAATAGTTTCGACATCTTGTGACATTTTCTTATTGTGGCATATATGGCAGAAAAGAAATCTGTCCTCATGTTTTGAAAGTAATAGTATTTGTTTTATTAGGTCCAGAGAGTATCATCATTTCCTACGAGTTTGTCATGGCATCAAATTTATGCTGGTGAATCCCAAATAATTTTCTTACTTTGTAAGATATATTAGAAACTTCTCCTTAAAAAATGGTTTTTAAACTTACTTTGGTTAATGGTAACTACAGAGGCAGAGAGTCTAAGGTGATATATCATTTATGCCTTTAGACTTGACATCAGGTTTTTCTCATTAGTTTTTTCATTATTAGTTAGCTCGGTTGGTTAGAATTTGATATAATGAGGTCCAGGTCATGGGTTCAAACCTTCAGTGCAACAATTAGCTTAAGTTTTGTTCCCTGGACACAGGATTAACTCTGAGTCCTTCACAGTCTGCTTTACTTCGGTTCTGTGTTTAAGAAAGGCAGGGAGAAAGTCACACAAAGCAAAACAGATGCTTACAGAGGGAACAGCAGGAGAGTCATCTCTTTATAAAACCTCCAGATCTCACACTTATACTCCTCAAAGAGTTAAATTACTGACTCTCACTTTACTGACAATTGATTTTATACATATCCTAATTAGGGCTATACAAAGTGAAACAAACGATCTACGAACAAGCTTATAAATAACCAACTGGTTTATATAAAATTAAATATGAAAAAATTAAGATTCTCAATGACCAGAAGTAACCCTCTGAAATAAGACTTCTACTGTGATACATTATTAGGTAAGAGTTTGCCTTAATGAGGAAATAGCTACTCAAATTATTCCACGGGTGAATACGCACTTAACATAAATTTTATACACAGACTCTCGGAAAAGTATTAGTGACTTTATAAGCAATAGCAAGAAGGCATCTCATTAACTGAGAACATTTAGATGCTGGAGATCAAGTCCAGGAGACATAGCCGAGCAGTCTACCTCCAACAGGGACTTATTCAATTTAAGTCAAAAGCTGAATGAGAAATTGGAGCTGGGTCTGGGCCACAGAAAGACACCACTTCTGCTGTGAAAACACAGGGTTTTTAAAATGACTCCAGGCCATATTAGTTTGCCAAACTAAATGCCAAGTGTTCATTTAAATATAATTTGTTTTTCTTACTTGAACCTCTAGAGAATGACTGAATCCACAATTCATTCAGGTAAAAAAAAAAAAATGGGGTCAGGGGGAAAGGGAATGCTCTCTGTAAACATCAAACAATTATTGTCCTTAAATTTGGCCAAGTTGTCATCTAAAAGCTGAGATTATCCCCCCTTGGCTATTGCCATAATCCATAAATGAATGGTTGATTTTGTTAATATAATAAAATCTTAGCTACTACTTGAGCAAAGGCACTGATTGAGAAGAAGGGAGACATTCAGAAAAACTAAGATAGTCTCTACTCTTTACCTTTAACATGGTCTTTCTCTTAATTTTTTTGCCATTGTTCTTTTTTCATGAAGGCAATGCCTTGGCTCTTCTTTTTCCCTATAAAGTCTTGCACATTCAGTTATTGACAGACAAAGCCAATACCACATAAAATTGTGAAATATCAATGTCTGAACTGGGGTTCCCCCAAGTCTCCTCTTTTCCTATGTGGTGCTTTCCTATCAGTTCACCCTTATCCTATTCTCTCCCCACCCTGCCTTTCACCCTCACATTCTCATCCTCATTAAAATCTGCTTGCAGAAACATATCCATATCAGGTACAACTAAATGCAATTTCTATTTTACTTTTACCTTGTCAAAGAATTTCTAAACTTCAACTTCTCCTTCTTAAAAGACATCTAGAGCAGATCAGAAAAAAAAGTTGAATTTGGATTAACTTCTGTTTTGATATGTTTTGTTCTCTAGAGGAAGCATAAAGTAATAAAAAAAAAAAAAAGTAGAGGCTCAGTGGTTCCTCAGACCCAAGTTTGAATATTCTCTTCATATATTCTTGAAAGGAGGGAATAATATGTCTACATAAAGATGATGTTAATATTGAGATCATTTGTAACAATAACAAAAGCACTACCTTGTAGGTAACAGTTGGAAAATGATTTGTTACTATCTGAGCATTGTTGGATTGTTTTCCATGAAACATGAAACATGACTGTCAAAGAGTGAAGTGAATGGAAGGTAGTGAAGTCATAAAATTGATTGATATTAAAGAATTGGAACGGCTGCTATGAGAAATGTGAAAGAAAGAGGAATGGGTACAAGTAAAATGATACCCAGCAATGTTATGGTAAGACTGGGTTGAGCATAGGCAGCATCACACAAGATGTAGATGCCCTGAGGTAGGGTCAGATAGAGTAGGTTGTTTACTTGGTCCATTGTCTGGGTTAGCACTATTTTCAAACTATCTGAGAAAAATTCTTATCAACAACCACACAGGCTTAACTTTCCACCAAGAAAAAAAGAAAAAGCTCAGAGTCTGGTCTGTGTCTAAGGTACACTAACCATTCACTGAGGGTGCTCCTGTCATGGGAAGCCCAGCTTCTTAATTCAGTTCCCACTTTCTAAACAGGAAACAGAGAAACCCAATTAGTTATGACCGTGGAAGATTTACATCCCACCTCTGGAATTCTGTTCAAGTACTCTTTTCTCTCTCTTTCTATTTTATGTTAAACAAAAAGGATTTAATCCAGGATGCGGGATCAATGTCATGTGTGGTTGTTTATCATGAATCTCCATAACCATTTGTACGGTGCATCACCATTTCTGACATGTAATCATTCTTCATCAGAGTTTGGCTATCTTTTTTTGAAATTTAGATAGATAAGAAATATAGTTTCTCTGTTAGGAGACATACAGATACCTAAGCAAGCTATTCGGAAAAAATCTCAGGATGGCCGAATTACATATTTTCTTTAAATGTGTTATTGCCTTCATTGGCCCATTCAAAACTCCATTGCTCCTTTTCCACTACCCAGTTTGGACAGATGCTGCATCCTCCCCCCAAAAATCAATAGACCGCAGTGGCTAAGAGCCCTCAATTTTTCAGCAGTTTGGATCCAGCCATGTTTTTGTTTTATTTGGTTTTGGTCTTGGTTTTGGTTTTGGTTTTATATATATTCACAGAGTTTGGTATTCTGGGGGCTTCTTGCACCTATTTCACATCTATTAGTAAATTTGGGAAATTCGTGGCCATTTTTCTCTGAATATTTCTTCTGCCTTATTCTCTCTCTCTTCTCTTTTCAGGATTCCAATTACATATATGTTAGACCGTTTAATATTATCTCACATATCTTGACTACTTAGGAAGTGTTTGAGGGGGTTAGTTTTGCTTTTTGTGTTTTGTTTTGTTTACTCTTTTCCCTCTTTGTGTTCCAGCTTGGCATTTTCTATTGATCTATCTTCAAGTTCATTGATTCTTTCCTTAGCTTATCATGACTGCTAATGAGCCTATTTCTCTCTGTTACTATAGGTTGTTTTTGTTTCTCGTTAATTTTTATAATTTCATTTCATTTTTTTCTTCTAGTTTCCAGGTCTCTGCAAAATTACCCCGTCTGATCTACCACTTTGTTCACCTTCTCTATTTGAGCAGAAGTCACAAAATTGTGGCCTCTGGGCAAGATCCAGCCAGTGGCCTATTTTTATCTGGCCTATGTGCTTAGAATAGTCCTTATAGTGTTTTTTTTTTTAATTCTTTTAAAGAAGAAGATTTAACCGAGATCATATGTAGCTCAGAAAGCCTAAAATATTTACTATCTAGCCCTTTAAAGAAAATACCAATCCCTGCATTGTGAAGCCTTTAACATATTAATCATAGTGATTTAAAATGCCCATTTGGAGAGTTACATTTGTGTCATATCTGAGTGTGGTCTTGATGATTGCTTTGCTTTTTGGTAGTATGTTATTTTTGCTTACCTTTTTCTTTCAAGAAAAAAATTCAATGTTTGTGTTGTTGAAAGCTGGGCATTTTATTGAAGAGAGTAAGGACTGTGGTGAGTAGTTTTTATGACTGGAACTAACAAAACTTTCTGCTCGGTCTTTGGTGCAGAGAATTGAGTTAATCTGGTTAGGAACCAGGGTAGGTTTTAGGTTTCTCATTGCTAGTTACCTTCAGTGCATCACAAGCTTCAAATCCTTCTAGAAATACTTTAAGTTTATGGTGGAAACTGGTACACCAGAGGATTTTTCTCAGTGTTTGTTCCATTCTGTTTTAGGTTTTCCCTTTGCACTGCATCTCAGAGCCACTCTGTCTCCATGCTCTTGAAACTCTCCCAGATGTGTTCCAATATTTCCTGTTATTCAATGCTTGTTGGCTTGCTGACTGAGGAGAAGTAGTTTGTTATACCTCAGTCTTAGGAGGTCCCTGGGTTTGGGAATGTGGTCTTCTCAGTGTTTGTGTCCTTCCACAAATTATGTCTTGGCCCAGCACATATGCCTTCCCGGGTAGAGGGTTTTTGCTGTTCCCTTTCCTCAGGGGCAATGAAATTTCACCAGAACAATAGTGTTTAGCGATCTTCTCTCCTTTGCCCCCTCTGAATTAAGGTTTTCATTCTATAGGAGAGATCAGGAAGAAGAGTTATGTTTCTCCTTTAGATGCTATTCTTCCTAACTCTGAGGATTGCACGATGAAGGACACTTTTCAGGACTTCTATCAATCTTTTTTTGTGATCACTTAATGAGTGCATGAGGAATAAGCCTGCAAGAGAGTGTGAACTCCTGCTTATTTGCAGCCCCCAGGACTCTGTACTCTCTTACCTGCCCACACTCAGCCTCCACCAATTCACTAACTAATCCAGTTAAGTTTTTCTTACCAGTATCAACTGTATCTACCCTGGAGTAAACAAGTATTTGCATCTTATCTCACCCAAGAGGAGCAGATCTATTTCTAGATGCCATACCAGTGGGTTGCCCTGAAACTTCAGCTCTCTGTTGAGTTCAATAAAAATAGTGAACTTGAAATTTTCCTAACTATATTTTTGTTGAAAGGGTAAGAGGAGTACTCTATCCAGCTTTCTACATCCTTGAGTAAAAACCAAAAGTCCAAATGCCTCATTTTTTTTGAGGTTGCATCTTGGGACAATGTCACAAGTTGACAAAGCTATCAGACAATTACCAGGGGGTTTCTAGGAATATAGGAAAAGGGCTATGTTGCATATACAGAAGAGTTAAGTCTTATTTGAGCTTATTAATGAACAGGTTTCTCTGACAGCAGAAATCTAATCATTTAGTGGGAACAAGGACTTAACATGAGAAAATTTCAGGATAAGTTCAGTAGGGGGATCAGGGAAATTGAAGCAATTGTGAAGACAAAAGCTGAGGTGGTGGACTATGGGATCTTAGCTAAGTGAAAATATATATGAAACCAAAGATGACTCACAGATAGAAAAAAAAAAAGTGGAAGGATCATAAACCTAGAGGTTCAGTAAAGCCAAAAAACAGATTTCCTGGGACTAAAGAATGAGAGAGCCATAGAAGAGGATAGATGTCATAAGGGAAGAAATCAGCCAGGGGAAGATCAATTCTGGGCTTAAACAATTCTAGGTGCTTATAAACCACTTTGTAATGTCGGAAGTTCCCCATCAACTGAAACAGTCGAGAATACATGGTCATCTGGAATGGAGAAAAAGGAAGTCTCTCGGAAAGCTGTAGAGGGCAATCCTATGTTAAGAGAGTTGACACTATTAGGAAAAAGAAGCTTTTTACTCTAGGTTTCAAATAACAATTTCTGAGAAGAGGCAAGGTACGATATCCTTTAAGTTCCTTCCAATTCCATGATCTATAAACCCAGCCCAACTTGTGGATTTTAGTTTGGATGAGTAACTATAAAGGGAAAGCTATCTTCTCTATTAACTTCAAGCTGTTTCATATGAAAAAATGTTTTTCAGTGTCTGGCAGGCTTTGCTGCCCTTTTAGTTTCTAAAAAGTGCATACATTTATTTAAAATCACAGCAAAATCCTAGGTTTTCATATAAATGGATTTACAGTTATGGTCATCTAAAGCATCATTAGAAAAGCTCGTCTTGGTTTTAAGATGGTCGTTTTAAAAATAGATTTGGTTGGTAGTTGATTGATTATCTATGGCTGTGAAGTCGAAATCCACATGGATAAAGAAAATTCACGTATAACCCAAGAATTTTATGCCATTGTAAACAAAAAGGGAATAAAACCACTAGAGAAAATCTCTGCCCTTGTTCACTCATCATCGATGAATGTGTTAATGAGCAGTGAAATGGGCAGAAGGGAGAAAAGGGTCACAAGTGGGAGAATGTCTGAGTAAATAAGGACCCTAGCAAATCTAACTGCTTGAATGATAGAATGATACAATGAGAAACCTAGATTCACCATGATTGATTATCCACAGTTTTGCTGTTGAAAAAACTTATCTTCTCTCTTAACACAACTTAGGTTCAGAATGGCTTTCATCACCCAGATCAGCTATGGTATTTTCTTTTGGCATCAAATCATTCTCCTGGGGTTATAATTGTTATGTCCCAAGGATTACTCAACTACACATCACAAACTCTGTAGAAAAAGTATACTTGTTGTTTCATAAATAATGAAGCCAAAAGTGCTCATTCTTTGCTGCTTTTGCAGTGATCCATCAGTGAACTTTTGCCAGACTGGAGTCTTTTTACATTTTTGAAAGGAAAAGAAACTCTAAGCATAAAAGTGTTCCAATTTCCTAACTGACAAAGCTGACAAATATGTCTGTAAATTTACTTCTTTTTATGAAAACAAATAGTCTCTAAACTTTTAAAAATACCCCTTTTATAAAATAAAAAAAAATTGGAGGACGTATCCTCAATAAGTGTGGTTTTATAAATATTAATTTATATATTTATGTGCTATCAATTCGCTCTAGAAATATGTTGTAGATACAATAATTTTAAAAACTTTTAAAATGATGTAATAATCATAAAACAAATATTTTTGAAAGTCTTACTTTTTTTATACCTTCATACTATTGTTGACTAATATCCTAGTACAATATATACTTAGAGTTTGTTATGTTAACTGCAGCAGAGGTAAATCCATATTTTAAAATAGTTGCACCGATATTTGTGAATTTTTACTGACCTCTTAATATGGCTGACAAAGAGCAATTATTAGGAGTGTCAGCTCTGCCACATTCTGACTCTTACCTTCTGCTTATATTATTAGATTTATCTTGCATTCGAATTTTCTGTGCAAGATATTTTATCAGTCATTTTCTCTGTAATTAGGAAGGTTAATTTAGTAAATATATAATTAAAAATATACAAATAAAAATATATACATAATGTAAACAATATGATCTTAAAAATCCACTTAAAGGGGTACTTGAATTACACGGTGCTGCAGTACATTAACATTAATCACATGAGGACAGGAGTACCAACTCTCCACATTGTGTAACGTCTACTTTTCCTACAAGATAGCTTCTGTACCATATAACAAATGGAAATGTGAATCATCATTAATTCATATATTAAATTTGTTGTATAATCAACAAAAGAAAAGATAGATAAATTGGACTTTAAAAGAAGTCCAATGTATAAAAGCCTTTGTGCATAAAGAATACTATCAACAGAGTGAAAAAGCAACTCACGGGATAGGAGAAAATATTTACAAATTACATATCTGATAAAAGATTAATATCTATCACATATAAAAACTCTTATAACTCAACAAAATAAAAGATGAAAAAATGGGCAAAGATGTTGAATAGACATTTTCTCCAGAGAAGATGTATAAATGGCCAATAAGCACATGAAAAATTGTTCATCATCATTAATCATTAAAAATAATGCAAATCAAAACTACAATGAGATACCACTTTGAACTCATTAGCCTATAAATAAATAAGTAAATAAATAAACAAGTGTTAGCGATATTAGAACACTCATGTTTTTGTTGGTGGTTGTGTTAAATGGTGTGGTCACTGTGGAAACAATTTGGTGAATTCTTGAAAAGTTAAACACAAAATTACCATATGAGCCAGCAATTCTACTTCCCGGTGTGTACCCGAAAGAATTGTAACAAGGACTAAAACAGACCCTTGAATGTCAACGTTCATAGCAGCATTATTCACAGTAGTCAAAAGGTGGAAATAACCCCAATGTCTATTGATGGATGAATCAATAACAATGCAATGGAATATTATTCAGCCATAAAAAACAGTGAAATTCTGAAACAGGCTACACCATAGATAAACCATGAAAACACTATGCTAAATGAAATAAGCTAGACACAAAAGGATAAAAGCTGTATGGTTCCACCTATATAAGGTATCTATCATAGGCAAATTTATAGAGACAGAAAGTGGAATAGAGGCTACCATAGGCTGAGGTGAGAGAGGGATGGGGAGTTAGTTTTAATAGGTAGAGAGTTTCTATGCGGAATGTTGAAGACATTCTGAAAGTGGATAGTGGTGAGGATCGCACAACATTGTAATATACTTATCGCCAATTAATTATATTTAAAAATAGTTAGAATGGTCAATGCCATGTTATGGGTCTGCAACCTAATTGGTGCTGTGCTCCCCAAGACATGTGCTTGGAGAAAGGGTACATCATCCTGGGGAAAGGGGTGCATTGTTTAAATCATTTTGAAAAATGTGCAAATTTACCATTATGTTTAATAACCAGTAGTTCTTATTATTACTACCTAAGTTCAATACCCCAAGGTTGGAACTAGTAATTTCAGGATTTCATATTAATATGCAACTGCATCTCTCTTGGCATATCTAGAAAAAGCTAAGTTTGGCAGTTAATATACCATCTTGTTAGCCAAGACACTAAAAATTTGTTGATTTTTCTGCATGAAAAATGATAACATAGAATTGTTGAATGGGGCAGGAGAGCTATAAGTCTCCAAGATCATAATCAAACTCAAATTAATTAATTAATTAAAATGTACTGTTAATCATTTTGTGTCAAATAAGTGAAGAAACCAGGGGCTAGGAGGTAAAACGAAGTCTCTAAGGTCACACAGATTGTTAGTGAGAAAATTAACATGAGATTCTGGACCCCCAAGCAGTTGAGGCTCTTGCCACACACAATGAGTGTGATGTTCCTCAGTCTGGTGACATGATGAACATATAGAATCCAGTCCAGGCACAGGGGGGAGTAGGACCTCCATAGAGTAGGATGTTAGCACCCTGACTGTAGATTGAGAAGTTTGTGACATCTTTATATAAAGTTGAAGAAAGAAATGAATAAACTTAGAAAAGTATGGTGACTCGTTATCACCCTCCATTCCATGCCATTTTGTGCAGACTCCTCTATTCTGCATTTCCCAGAACTTTTCACATTACCTGTATTCTGGACCTGCTAAAGATAATACATACATTACCTTCTATACATATATAACACATTGTATGTACTGTATATAGATATTTACATATTTATTTTTATCTCCATTGTATGGACTATGTATCATTATGTATATATTTATTTTTCTCTCCATTTACATAACTGATCATACTTTTTAAAAACTAATTTTACTTAATGAATGTTCTAGAATTTCAAGTGCCCCTAAAAATAAGGAAAAAAAACTTCTCTTATTAAGCTATCTCTGGCCTATTTTTGAAATTGAAACATATAGATGAAATAAATGCACCTGAGAGTAAGAAACAAAACTAAGCAAAAAAAATCTTTTTTTTTTTCCATTTGACTGATAATTCTCATTTCCTCTCTCCCTCCTATATGTTTAGGTCACTTCTCATTTCAAGTTCCTGGAATGAACTCCAATGAGCTGTAAGCTAAACCGCTGACAAACACTGGCCAAGTTAAACCAAGATATTATAAGACCAACGATAAAGGCCCAATTTCCCTTAAGAGATTTGAAGTGAAAATCTTCACTACTGGATTGAATTATTTTATGGAAGCTTAAAGCAACCTACCCTTAATGGGTCAAAAGCCACGGATCCATTTTGTGTGCTCTCTTGAGAAATGGTACAGAGCTGGGAAGGTCTTCTAGAGGTCGTCTTTTCCTAGGGCCTCTAGGCAGTTTTCCTCTATAGCATTTCAGATCTTTTATTCCTCAACTATTTAAAATTCATGGAGCAACTGATTGCTAAATCTCTGAGGTTTACAGGAAAAAAAGTGTTAGAGTCAATGAATCTTATTGTTATTCTTAGGCAAATCTGCATTTCAGGCATGGATATTCTTTAAAGTCCAATTCATTTTTGCTTTCTTTATTCTCGTTTTGTGATAACATGTTAGGAAGCTGGTATTAAGGGGAGATCAAATCACAGGCTAAAAGAATTATGTCCATTTTGAACAGAGACTTTTAGACATCAAAACCATCTTTTAGTATCTATATTAGATTTCTTCCTGAATTTAGTATTTAGGCAATGAGTTTATTAAAGGATTCTAAAAGCATGTGGCCTTCATGTGAGCGAATGAAAGCTCTATAGAATTTCTACTATGATAAAATCATAAGGGTCATAAAACCCTTATGCTGTGGACATTAATGAATGGCCAGCCTCCCCCACAGCAGAGTAAAGTGCTGGGATAGCAGGTGTGTTTGGGGGAAGTACATAAATGTCTAGGAAGCAGCTAGAGTTGGCAGCTTTTGGACTGAGAACAAAGAGATAGGAATTTTCTTGCATGGAGGTCGTTTGGCATTCCTTTGACCCCTACGTGCTTTAACTGGACTTCTCTATTTCTTATAAATTTTATATCTACATGTAGAAAAACATGGTTTGCCTATCTTTTAAAGGAAATAAGTTTGTTTTCCATTCTCTCTCATTTCTTACACCTGGACTGAACATTATTTTTCTTCAGGCAGAAAGGGTTCAACACAACACGTGATCATATTTAATGGTCTTCGAAATTACCTCTGTGAAATATCCACCTACTTGCCACAACTAGATTTACTTCATCGCCTGGAAATAACACATGTAATTACTTTGGAATCAACATAATATGAGGCCAGATTGCCTTAACATTCCTTTTGCTTGAGAGTAACTTTATATGAATGAGAACCAGCTGTCTGTCTGTCATCATGCACATTTGGTCAGCTTTCATAACTGATGACAGATATGGCTCTTTTGGAAAATACTTTAAAGTCACATAATTGTAATGGCCATTTTTTCTCTGACAGATTTAATATATATAATGAATCATGTAAGGCACATATATCTTACCTGAAACCAGAGATAACTTGGTGTTCTCTGACTGGTTATCTCCCCTAGAATAGTTATTCCTAACCTAATGTTCTGGATTTCTTTAATAAAAGGGATAGCATGTTCTTATTCAAGAGGAGAAAACAAGTGAAATTTGTTTAGTTTTTTATAACTAAACAAAAGTCCTAGAAAAACCTGGAGCTTTAGATGGCAAGAAGGGTCTTCAAAGTGCATAGGTATGAGTGTACATGTGTATGTGTGATTTAATTTATTTAAACTTTATTATGAATCTACAAATTGTCAGACTATATGTCAGGCAATAATTTTTTTAAAAGAACTAACATTCTGGAGGTCTTTACTTGTGTTAGGTTATCAACATTCACTTTCTTATTTAACCTTCACAACAACCCAATCTTGTAAGTTAGATATTATGACCTGCCTCTTTCCAAAGAGAACAATGAAATTTAGTGACAGTGGTAACTTTTCCAAGGTCACCGAACTCGTTTGTGATAAAGTTGAGAGTAGGATCAACACTGCTTTGATTCAAGTCAGTAATAAAACCATTAATGAAAGAGTTCAGCAAGATTGGCAAATACGAGCTCATCATACAAAAACTAGTAGCTGTCTATTTACCAGAAATAAATTATTAGACAGTGTAATACAGGAAAATGATCCTATTCATAAGTCAGAGTAATGAGAGAGTATGATAGACAGATCACTGGAACTGGAGTACAACCACATGTGTGGATACTTCATATGACAAAGATATAATTGTAATGGAGAAAAAATAAACTAATATGTTAGTGGTAATTGGAAAATATGATATCCATATAATTTTCTATAATTTGGCAATGTCTAATAAAGCTGAAGATTACATTTCCTAACATCTAGCCATTTTGCTCCTATGAATATATCTTAGAAAAGCTCTCTAATATGCACACAAGTAATAAGAACTTAAGTGAAGCATTGTTTATGAAATAAAATGTTAGAAACCCAAATATATTTAAATTTTGAAGGATATATTTTGATATATTTATAAAATGTAACACTATGCATGCAACAGCTAAAATGAAGAGACTAAATCACCAACTTATAACGACATGGATTAATTTCAAAAAACATATTGTTAACAAAAAAAGAAAGTTACAAAGCATTAGAATAGTATGATATATGTAAAGTTTGAAAACATGCAAATATATGACATGTTGTTTATGGAAATAACTTATGGAAATTTATGCTTTAACAAACAGTGTAACATTTAGTTTGTATTTGTATTCGTATAAAATGTATATAAAAAAACAACAAAACAAGATAGTGCTTCTCTCTGAAGATGAACAGATAAGAGTAAAATCGGGGAGTTTTGTTAGAAAGGCTCTTAAATTTTTCTTTAAAAAATCTGAAATAAATATAATGTTAATGGATGGTGAAAATAAAAAGAAAAACAAAGGGCATGAAGGAGAGAAAAAATGGTCAATAAAAAGAAAAACGAGAGAGAAAGGGAAAAGCAGGAAAGGAAGGAAGAAAGAAAAATAAAAAACCCAAAACTCTAAATCAAATAATTGAGATTCCATCTTCCAAGGTAGAGTCGTTTAAGTTTAAAAAAAAAATTAAAGGGAAATTTGTAAATTTTTTGAAACCTTCACATAATGGGCTAGGTTTGATATGATTTAATAAAATACACTAAATCAATTCAGAGGAAGGTCAATTTGAAATAAACAAATCCAGAAATTTTAAATACTTCAAGTCATGCCATTTTAAAACATTCTGTGCCTACAACTATTCAAAATGACTACAGCAAACAATTTACCTTTATGTGTGTGGCAGGCTTATATTTTGAACTATGAAGCAGTTTAGTCTCTATGTGACCTTTCTTATCTCTCACTTGCACTCCTAGGGCATTTTCCTTTCTCCCATCCAGAAACAAAAAAATCAAAGAAATCTATGAGCTAAAAACCTGGTTTAAAAAAAAATCTGCATGTATATATTTCTCTTTAATATCATACTGTATATACTGTTTATAACCATTTGTTTTACTGAACAGTGAAACATTTTATTACTATTTTTTTTTTTTACCAAAATGAGATTATACTCTACCTGTGCTTTTGAAAGCTTTTTCCAGTCTACATCCGCCATCTTTATTTCAGAAAATGTTTATATCACCTAATATTAGAACTTAGGGTCTGTTAATGGACCTAAATACTCCTTTTAAGACTGATTTGCACAAATCGTAGCCAATCCAAGCCCATACATTTCACCTTGTTATTTTATTCCTTATGCCATTTTTCTTTAGAACAGACTCTTTATTTTAATAACATGAACCATTACCTTAAGGGATGTACCACCTTCCAAATTTATCTAGTATCTTCTTTGTGATGCATTTTAGCTTATTTCTTACTTTATAAATGAGAGCTATATCTAAAGGCTCTCTGAATTTGAGTTAAATTGTCTAGGTAATATCATAAGTGATGTTACATCATTTTGCATCACCTAAGAAAACACATAATATCTTAATGATACTAAGATTAATTACTGGATTAGGGTGATGACAGTTTGATTTCTCTATTTAATAGTAATATTTTCCCGTATGCAACCTGAAACTAACTTCTGCAGTGTTACTTTGGTGTTATACAAGTGTTTCATTCACCATCAACCATTCGCTAAATGGTTTTAACATTAATTGATCATCTTGAATTAATCATTTCATTACATCACTGATCTATACAGCAAAGAATAAAACAAGACAAAAACCTTGCTCTCGTGAAGTTTACCATCTAGTGGGAAAGAGAGACAATACATATAAAATATTGGGAAAATGCTGTATGAAGTATGCCGTGTGGTGAAAAGTGATGTGAAAACAAATAAAGCTGGGAAAGGGTGAGGAAATAAGGTTGTGATAGTGCATATAGAAATGTTATATCAATTAGGGTAGTCAGGGAAGGCCTAACCAGGTATCTGTGACTTTTCTGCTCGAATAGTAGACATCTGGGGAAGAAATCATCTTAGGCAGGTGCAAAGGTCCTGACATTGGAGCCTGCTATTGTGTTCAAGGGAATCTAGGAAACCAGGATGGCTAAAGCAGAGAGAGGAAGGAGAATAAGAGCAGAAGCAGTCAGTGAGTGCTTCAGAATGGACAGATTGTGGAGTACTTGAGAACCAGCAGAAGCTCCAAGACAGACTAGAAGCAGAGGAGCAATTTGACCTGTTTTATATGTTACAGGAATTTCTCTGGCTGTTGTGTTCAAAATAGTCTGTGTCTAGACTTCTGGTTTCAGCTTAGGCGTGTAAAGAATTTAGAAGTCATCAGTCTCCTCCTACCAAGAAAAAGTGAAACAAGCTGAAAATCAACAACTTTTCCTAGTCCCATCAGAGAACTGCGGTCACAGGGCAAAGGGCTGCCCTGAAATCTGGAGATACTGGAGAATATAAAGATCACAGCCTGGAGTAGAACCTGCTGGAGCCACATACTACTTGGAACACCTAAATGCTAATTTTAACAAAGTGCTAGAGGCTGAGCATGGACTAGCATGACAATGAATAACTCCTTTGACTTAGAGAGACTTTCATATTTTCTTGGCATTTTCCTTCAGGAGTCCCCTCCCCACCCCATGTCACCCCACTCTCCTGCCCGCCCAAGATTCTCACAAGAAAGAGTCAAGAAAGCTCCTTTCATGGCTCTGACAATGGGAGTAGGAGAGAGGAAAATAACTATTTTGAAATAAACTCAGAGTTTTCTCCATAACAAAGACCTATTCTCCAGGGAATAAGGCTTTACCAGAGCCTTATCCCTCCCCAGGTTAGAAATTCATATCCACACAAAATAGAATGTGGAGCTGGCAGGAGAGAAAGTTAGAAAGTTATTGCAATATTCATGGGAGGCAAAGCTGCAGAGCTGCAGAGTTGTTTGTTTGTTTGTTTGTTTGTTTGTTTGTTTGTTTGTTTTTCCCCAGGAAGAGTCTAGAAAAGACTGGGCCTAGAGGAAAGGAAGAAAGAAAGTCAAATAGCAAGTTTGCTAAAAAGAGAACAATTTACGCTTGTGGACAGAGAAGGGAGAAAGAGGACCATCTCTCTCAGAGTGAAGGAGGCACAGGTGCCCAAGACAGAGGAGAGACCAACACTCCCAAAGCCAGTTCTGCTTTTCCAGAGTGCAGGGCACTGGTAAGCCCCTTGCACAAAGAGTAGAGGATTTAGTTACCCTGGGTAGAGTCAAGGACATCAAGGGAGACCTTTGCTCCTTGACCAAGTGTTACTGAAGAGAAACTGTGGAGAACTTACCCTTGTGCAAACCCTTCGCCACAGTTTGCAGAAGTCCCTTACCCAATGGGCTGAATGGTTCTGGAACCTGGAGTGCCAGCAGCCTTCCTCAGCCTGGCTACCTGGTCTCAGGTCACAAGATCCACTGGCCACACATTCAGATTATGACATATTTTTCTTATGGCTACACCTCATGTGGTTCTAGATCAATGCTCACAAATTGCAAAGAGGCAGATTATGCCCATTCTAACACTTACAGATTCTTCCAGTTCCTGTGAGTCTGTTGATCTTTACTCTGTATCTGAAGTCACTGTAAAATGTATTTTACCATCCAGGTGGTACTTTTGTTTCTGTTTTGTTTTCCAGAAGATCCGGCCTCAACACTTGTATTTTCTGTCAAATTAAACAAAACTACGTGTCAGAGCACAGCTTAAATGGCAAAGAGAGCACATCATAGTATGCAGAGACTCTCTGGGAGAAAGATTGTCCTGAATTGGGAAGCCTTGCCATCTCTGTGGCAATAGCTGAAGATTCATGGGCTGCCCAAGCTTGATGTAGCTTCCAGAGCCCAGGAAATGAGACACAAGAGGACTCTTACTTAGTAATCCCTGTGCTCATTGTATTTCTGTATCATGTTTGCATGACACAGAAATGCTTACATTCTGAACTTCAGAGACAGCATTACTGTTTGAACTCTGAACTTTACAGGTAGCATTACTGAGATAGTTGTTCACTATGAATGAATAAATGTATGAATGAATAGATGACTGACTGACTGAATGAATGAACATCAGAAAGCAATTTTAAATACACAGTTGAACTTTTCTTACAAAAGAGAATTCTCAAAATGCCTCCGTTCAGGCAGAAGACATCCTAATTTCCCATTTCCTATATTTTTAGTGGGAAGGTATTGGAAGTTTGAAGAGCAAAGAGAAACATATGGGATCATGACTTCACATGTAAGTGCCAGCCCACATATCCCATGATCTCTCTGACCTAATTCATTCAACTCAGAATACAGGGTTAGAAGACCCTAGTATGAGAGGACATATTAGTTTCCCAGGGCAACTGAAATAAATTACCACAAATTTGGTAACTTAAAACAACAGAAGAATATTTCCTCACAATTCTGGAAGCCAAAAGTCCAAAAGAAAGGTATCAACTGGGTTGTTTCCTTCTGAAGACTCCAAAGGAGAATCCATTCCATGTCTCTCTTCTAGCTTCTTGGTGGCTGTCAGCAATCCTGGCCATTCCTTGACGTGTAGCCACATCCCTCCAATCTCTGCCTCTCCTTTAACTTGGGCATCTTTTCTGCATCTCAAATCTCCCTCTCATTCCTCTTGTAAAGTACCAGTCATTGGATTTAAGGCCCATTCTAAAACCAAGATGATCTCATCTCAAAATTCTTAATGTCATAATATCTGCACAGACCCTATCTCCAAATAAGATCACATTTATAGGTACCAGGGCTACCTTACCTTATCGGGATCACTGTTCAACCCTTTAAAGAGGTGACAGCTATGTTAACTATAGCTGATATACCAAAATATTGATGTACAGGCTTTATCTCTAGTTTTCATTGGCTCTAAGGATGAGAGGAAATCAATGTAACAGTATACTGATTGCCTACACACACACACACACACACACACACACACACACACACACACACACGGACATACTCATAGTGGTTTTTGAAAACTATTTCAGGAACAAATAACATTGTAGAATTTCATGTCCTGTGATGGAATTAAACTCAATAGATAGATACATGATGGTGAATTGGGAAAAATTTGACTCTTCTTCCTGTCATAGTCTCATGTGACTAACGACACTCACAATACTTCTAACACTAGATGTGTGGTAACTTTTTCCACAGAAATCAACTCTATGACACCAGCTGTGTGTCCTACAATTTAACTCTATTCTGACTCTACCTAGATTTCACAAATTAAGGGCTCAGGCCCATGATACTGCTCCCTACTTCAGATGTCAATCATAAGTGGTGGGTTCCCAAGTTACCCATGACGTCTGTCCAACTTGGCTACAAATAAGAGGTTCCCATCACCTCTTTCCCATTGGTTTTGATTATTTGCTAGAAGAACTCACAGAACTCGAGGAAACTCTCATTTACTTTTGCCAGTTTATTAAAGAATACAACAAAGAATACACATGAACATCCAGATGAAGAGATACACAGGACAAGGTCTGGAAGGGTCCCAAGTACAGGAATATCTGTCTCGGTGGAGTTGGGGTGTGCCACCTTCCTGCCATGTAAATGTGTTCACCAACCTGGAAACTCTCAAAACCCCATGCTACTGGGATTTTTTATGAAAGATTCCTCACATAGGGGTGACCAGTTATTAACTCTTTTCAGCCCCTCTCCCTTTCTGGGAAATGGGGTGTGAGGCTAAAAATTTCAAGCTTTTGAACATGGTTTGGTCTTTCTGATGGCCAAGTACCATCCAGAAGCTTATCAAGATTCACCTCATTAGAACAAAAGACAATCCTATCACCCAGATAATTCCCAAGGATTTAGGAGGCTTGTGTCAGGAGTCAGGGGTCAAAGATCAAATATTAGAACAATAATTGCTCCTAGTGCTCTTATCGCTCAGGAAATTACAAGGGTTCTAACAGATCTGTTCCAGAAATTAAAGACAGGGATTGATACATATATTTTCTATTATCTCATAGATGGTCTCTCCATTATAATAAAAAAGAAAAAGGCAGCTGTTTAGTTATATCATTAGCAAAGCAACTCAACATATTAAAGTTCTTCAAAAATATTTATTCTTTTAAAAAATTAAATAGCTTGTTCCCCTTAACTTGTTCACATAATTATTTAATAAACCAAATTTTAGCCTGGTCCGAGGCTAATTCTTACAAAATCTGAATGAATTAAGTGTGAGTTGACATGCCCTATGATGAATTTACCCATTAGTAAATTTCTAAACAAGATGTAATATTACTTTTTTAGTTAGAAGTAGATGTTTGATTATGCAGCTGATTCTAATGACCTCTAAATAAAAGAGAGAAATCAACTTCATCAGTTAAAAAATTAGAAAAATATTATTACTAAAATGCTTACCACATGTTCTTGTATATAAAATACTGAATATGATATAGGTGGGAGGATTATTTCTTATATTCAGAAATTCCTTATAATTGATGTCATAGTCTTATTGAACTTTATATTTTGACTATGATATTATTTTATTTTTAGGTAAATTATATATAAAGCTAGAAATACAAAGATATTCATTCTATAAAACCCAAAGTCCTATGAGAAGGAGTCATAACTCTCTCAGCAAATGTGGTGAGTTAACATATACTCATATATAGGAAACAACTATCCAAGCATTACAAAGAAGCCAGTCAAAAGTTCATTCCACCATGATGAATGTATGCCAAAAGCCATAATAGTTTATTTTAATACAATAAAGGCTATATCAAACATCCCCAGAATCTGGACCAAAGTACATAGAATTGAATTATTTGACAAAATACAAGGTGAGGAATCATATTCCTTCTTGTAATTTTCACAGTGCCTCTAGAATAACACAAACATCTAACATCTCAGCTATGCCACTTACTAGTTGCATGACCTAGAGAAAAAAAGCTTCTTCGACTGAAAAACTGACTCATAGTCTCAGCCTGCAAGGTTGTTGTGAAAGTTATAAAAAATATCGTCTGATTTTAAACACTTACTGTCTTTCACTACGTAAATCTCAGAAACCATTCTAAAGTGTGTTTGGTTACTTCATGTAACTTCGTGTCAAAAAAAAAGTGAAAATTTCAATAACAATTTGTAGATTTCATTTGCACATAGAAATCTTGCTATTTTATATGAATTTTAACTGCAATGAAGGAGGTTGCGTTATTCTTAATGTGGCAGACACAGGGACATACCACACAGATTTCCCTTCCAGAACGGACTCACTGCTCAGCTCTGAGTGTGGGTTGGCTCGCAGCCTCCAGCTGTTAATTCTTCAGGGTCTGTCTGTTTCTGCTTTCCATCTGAGGTCACATTTGTAGGGTGGCCCCAGACTGTGAGTTAACATGACTGTGCCAAGAGCATGTTCTCCCAGCAGCCTACAGCCAATGACTAAACAAAGTAGGCATCCAAGGGCCTCCCATTTCCAACCACAATGGAATCCCTCCAATGGGCCAGCTGTGCTCCTGAGCTCCAGCTGGGCTGCCAGAGGCTTTGCCAGGTTGACATGGCAGACTGACAGCACCCCCAGCCCAATCCTTCTTCCTCTAATTCCCATTTACAGGTGTACTTCCCAATAAATATTCTATACTTCTAGTTGCCTCAGCATCTTCTTCCAGAGACATAGAAATTTGTGACATAGAAATTTGTAAAAGATTTATGTTATTAAACGATAACAGAAAACCCTAATAGAATAATCAATGGAAATGCAGGATTTTATTATTTTTCCTAAAATATCCCAGACAGTTATCTATTCCTTTTTCTCCTTAGCTTTACTGAAATATAGTTGACATATAACATTGTATATGTTTAACTTGCACAACTTGTTGATTTGATACATTTATATACTACAAAGTAATTACCACCATAGCATTAGCTAACACCTCCACCCCATTACATAATTATCATTTCTTTATTGTGGTGAGAACATGAAAGACTCTCTCTCTTAGCAACTTTCAAGTATATAATACAGTATTATTAATAATAATCACCATACTGTACATTAGATCCCCAGAATGTATTCATCTTATAATGAAGTTTGTACCTTTTGACTACCATTTTCCCCACCCCCAGTTTCTAGTAACCACTGCTTTATTCTAAATGAACGATTCATAGCTTCAGTCTGTACCTCTAAGTGTTAAACTAATGTTAATATCTGTGGGATTTTCTTTCCTGATTGGTCTAATATAAATTTGCTTGCTGCTAGTTAAACCTACCTCTTCTTCATATATCTACTGCGAAGAAGGAAAAACACCAACACTGTGATTAAAGACATTTAAGCCATCCTTTTGCTATTGATCAAGTTTCTCAGCTTCTTTAAACATCCCTCTGAGGTCTTATTTTTCAAGCAATTAATCATTTTTATTGCTTTTATCTGGACGTTATCCAAACTCTCCACCCTGCATCTGTCTTCAGATGAAGAGTTTCAAACTCATCGGCGGTCTCTAATAAGAAGCTGGCTATAGTAGAATAAGGTAGAAAAGCTCAATGTCATAACTCCACTGAAAAGGATTAGCTGTAAGAACCAGCAACACAAGTTTTCTAGCTATGTTCACCTGTTATTCAGTAATTCCATAATCTGAAATATTTTATTTGTTTATATCCCATTTCACTCTAGAGATTATTCTGGATTGTATTATTTAAAATGCACCAAGGGTCAGCAAAATACAAGGTATGATTCCAGTAGAAACATAAAACTTCATGCTTTTCATCAGTCCCACAATAAACATTTTTTAAATCTTCCTATTAAAATAACAAGAAAGGTGCTTATACCCATATGTGTCCCTAAAACTGATGGTGAAGGACACAATACAACAAATAATGACCAAATTCTTCTTTCTCTATTGATCTTTTAAAATAAATGTCATCGTCTCTGCTTGCAGTCTGTATTCTCTGTGAGTCAGCTTTCTTGGCCCACATGGTCTGTGTGACCTGCTTTTCCAGCACATCCTCCAATAATCCCTTCACCCACCTTAAATTCCAGTCAGATTGAATTAAATGTCATTTCTCTCTGAACACTGCTCCTGCCCCTAGCTCTCCCCCTTACTTTTATTTCCTATGTCCTTAAATGCATTTCCTTCACATTCAAAATCGTTTAAGCAATCCAAAACCCAATTTGAAAATCTCTGCCTAGAAAACCTTTCTGTTGCACACTGTTGTGCTTTGCCCCTTTTCTGAATTCCCAGAGCTCTGCTATGCTATCTCATTCTCCACTACAATACCAGATGTGCAAATGTCTTACATCATATTCCTACAACCAGGAATGTCTTTTTTGTTTTTGTATTTCTAACAGCTTTCTGCCAAATATTCGTCCAGTAAGTCATTATTTTGGCCACAAATATATGCCAGGCACTGAAGTAGGTAATGGAAGTAAGTGTAACTATAAACAAATTTGTCCTGGCACTTGTCCCTGAGGAACTTCTTCTAGGCAGGGGAACCTACTGAAAATGCAGTGACCCGAGTCCCACAGGAGGCAGAGAACTCTAGGGCATACAGGAAAGGCTCCTAAACCAGACCTCATGGTTAGGGAGCTCTGATGAAGCCTAGTAGGCAAGCATTTAACCAGGAGAACCGGCTGAGTGCTGGTGATTGCTATGGGTAGGGAAATAGGTCATGAAAATGCCTGGGGAGAGACAGCATTGCAGCTTCAAAGCAGTAGGAGGTGGGTGTGGGAGGATGGACAGAGGGCTGCAGCATAAGGATGGCTGGGGTAGCAAACTCAGACAGGAAGCTGAGATATAAGCAGAAAGCAGAAGCCAGGTCAGACAGGCCTTTTAGACCTGAGGAAGTTCACATATTAGCCTGAGGACAGTGGAAAGCCACTGAAAGATAATCATAATTTGCATTTTCAAATGACTCCTCTGTCTTTAGTGCAGACTAGAAGAGCAGGAAGGAGAACAGAGAGACCAATTAGTATAGCCTGTTGCAGTAATCCAGTGGAAGGCTTATTTTACCCATATATTTTAAACAAGAGTAATTTGCCAAATTCCAATTCAAATGCCGCTCTCACTTTCTCCAAGAAAAGAATTTTAAGTGAAACTGACAAAAAATATGCAACTCCGCATATGATCAAGGGGCCTCTGACTATCCTGCACCAAGATTGCGTGGTCCAACATCTGGATTTTTAATATACCTGGTAACATTTAAGCATTTTAACAATAATTATTATGGAGGAATTCACTGAGTTTCCAAGCGTTGCTGTAGTTCATAGTTCATATACTCAACTAATCAACTGCAAGCATTTTTATTTTTGCAATAGGCACAATTACGGTATTTAATTGATAAGCAGTAAAAAAGAGACATATATAGAGAACATATGCAAGAAAACCCGCTACCGAGGAATGATGTCATAGTCTCCTCCTTATGTTCCTTTGGCCATAGGAAAAATCAGTAGGCTCTTTTTCTTCTGCCTTTGTTTAAAACTGACTGGGAGATGAGAAACAGTTTAGAGCACACTACATTGGGAATTTATCTGTTTGGTCAGGAAATAGCACAGAATTTCTTGTACTATATAAATCTGCTTTCGAATAGCAAAAAAAAAAAAAGAGAGAGAGAGAGAGATGAAAAGCACACCACATGATATTCCCCCAATGGTTATAACATCCACCCACTCCATCATCCCTACCAGGTCACAGAGAGATAAATGTTCTCTTCACTGTAGATAACATGGTGAAGAACTGGGAATCTCTTTAATGGTTGCCATAGCAACTAATTAACACCAAAAAGAACCATAAATAAACCATTTTGAAACAGGTAGTCCTTTTTGATAAATGTCTTCTATTGTCTAATTGACCTAAAATTAAGTAATTTAAGTTAGTTATCTAAGCCCATGTATCTCTTAAACCTGATATACAATCATTTTGTCTTGAACTATACACCAAGAAATTATATTACTCATGTCAGTGTTCTATGGATTCTTAAGGTAGCTGTTATCGTTTGTTTTTTTGTTTTTGTTTTTGCTTATGTTTTTACTCTTAATAAATGAGGTATCTGATTTTATCTGCTTATAAAAGCATCCAGGCCACATATATTGTGGCACTGTTCTATGATAAAATATTTGGGTCTGATTTGCCTTCCTATATTTCTATGAGTTAGTGGCTCAAAATTTACATTCTGTGAATTATCTTGACCTTGTATTACCCAGAGCTAACAGTTAGGTATGTCTCTTTGTCAGGTTTCTAACTTTCATAAAGAGGTAACAGCTGTCCCACTTGTCACAGATTTTGCTCAGTTAACTGAGAGAATAAAGCTATACATAGTTACAGACAAGATTAAATTGCGAATCCCTGCTACTTGTCAGGAAAAATAACTGTGAATTCTTTGTTCCTCAATAGAAGACTGAAGAAGTATCTGCAATCCATCTATTCCTTTAGCTATTGAAAAATCTTTACAGGGTTAGGCCTGATAAATGAATTATGGAATTGGGTGGGGTCATATTGGTTTACCAGTTAAACTGATTCATTGGTATATGTTGAGGGACAAGGAACAATATAAAAGAGCCCTATAAAACCCAGGATTATGTTTACTCAAAGGATGCAATCCAATATATAGTTTCTTAAGTTACACAGTGACTTCTTTAAGAGGACCCGTAGGATAAATTTCTCATAGGGCTTAGTGCTGGAAAGAGCTATGTTCCCCACCCGCCCCACCCCCCACCGACAATTGGATTCATTTTCCTTTTATAGACACAGTAAATCAGGAGCCAGGTAATGTTCCTATTTTTGTGTTGGCTGCTAGAAAGCTTACAGCCAAATTGGTGGTTCACAGATTCACATTAAATCACTTAATGCATTTTTTCATATTACAAAATATATGTAATTATTAGAGACAAATAGAAAATTCTAAGGAAAAAAAATATAAAAATGACTTGTACTCTCACTATTCCAATACGGTCATTGTTAATGTTTTGCTACATTTCTTAAAGTTTTCCTTCTACACATGACCTTTTTTTTTTTTTAACAAAAATGGAATCTTATTACATACCACTTTGTAACTTGCTCTTTTTATTAAACAATATATTGTGAATAACATTTAGATATTATTAAATGTTCTACAACATTTTCAATGACTGTCAAGAATGAACATTCCACAGATGTGCCAACATCTATTCAAACACTCCCTAATAGCTGACTATTTATATTCTTTATGTATTATATATATATATATAAAATATATGTTCTTTATATATATATATATATATATATATATATATATATATATATATATGTTACAAATATGTTTTGATGATTATCTTCATAACAGCTTCTTTACAATGATATTATATTTATTTTCTTAAGAATAAGTTTCTAGAAGGAAAATGGGTCAAAATTTTTGCAAAATTATAAGGTTATTGCTGGAAATTAAGAAATTGCTGTTTAGAAAGACTGCAAGATTTGGTCTGACCAGTAGTTTTATTAAATGATACATTATGTCAGTTACTGATGCTACTCTGTATTGTTTGAAAATTCAACATACGTGTGCACACACCACATATACACATTCAGAGAACCACAGATTATCTGTGTCTGTTGCTGGGCTTATTTTAACAGATACAATGAGGTAGCCACTAGTTCACCATGACTTCTCTGAGATTAGACGCACAACGATGGGCCCCACAAGGATGGTCTAGGTTTCCATGTCTCTGTTTGATGATTCTGGCTAAACAATTTAAGAATGAACATGTAAACCAAGTTAGGCCATTTTACTCTTTCTCTTAGAAATTTCATAAAGGAAAGAAAAGACATAGAAATTGCACATTGTTGGATCTGACCCATTAATTAAAGAAAGGCCCCATGAGAATATTCACAAATTCTTGCCATTAAAATCCTAAATGCAGCAATAACCCTCCCCTTTCTGAGATATAGTTATCATCAGCACCAACTCAGGCTAAGCTGGCCAATGAATAAGAATTAAAATAATAATAAAACTAACATTTATTAGACACTTATGATGAAACAGACAACATTCTAAGAGCTTTATCCGTATTAATTCAACCTTTCTAACAATGTTGTGAGGTAGGTAATATAAATATCTTGACTTTAGAAATGAGGAAACCGAAGTAAAGAGAAGATAAGTGATTTTCCCATTTGCCCAGGTGACATAGCTCATATATGGCAGGGTTGGAATTTAGAACCAGAATAGTTTGGTTGCAAAGCCCACGTTCTTATTACACTGGAGTGGCCACTACTCCTCAAAAGGTAATGAAAATCTCATGTTACCATACCTCAAGGATCATGTCACCCCCATGAGCATGGGCAGGTACAAAGATAGATCCTGATAATCCAAGGCTAGCTGTGCCTCCCAGAGATTAGCAAACTGGATTTTCAGGAGATGCTGGTGACCACCTGAGGAATTTCATCTGGAACAGAAAAGCTCATCTCGCTCCACCATGCTAATCATATTCTCATTCTAATTGTAGCTAAATAGAGATCAAATGTAGTTGCCTTCACTTCAAATCTTACATATATTTACCCTCACTGATCCAGAAAGGGGTGCGATATGATGATTATGATGATGATGATGATGATGATGATGATGATGATGATGATATTGGGAGATCCATTCAGGTCTCACCTGGAAAGCAAGAGAGCTTGGAAAAGATCCAGAAAAACATCGTTATGCCAAAGGGCAAGAATTAGATTATCCTACACAATTGTAGAAGTAATATTACCAAGTTTAAAAGATATTTATTAATTTGACAGGAAATAATGTATCAGATGGTTGTTTTTATTTGCATAATTTATACTATAATTATTTTAACTATTGAGGTCTTTTGAGGTGAATGCATTTTCAGTTGCCAATTTAACATTCCTAGATGGAGATAATATAGGGATAGAATGGATCGTGGTGATGATTTCTCCAAAGACTTCCCACAACAGGCCCACATTGACTTGATTTAAAAAAAGTGTCACACTAAGAGTCAGAAAACCACTATTTCTTTAATTTTACCACCACTCTTCAATTTTAAAGTTTCTATATACCCTCAAATTTCTTCCAAATAGTCTGGAGGTCCCCAGGCATTGGTTTTCTCCATGCCATCAGCCACTTTCTCCACTCTTCCTCCAGAATGCTATGGCTATCACCTTAGTATCAGCTGTCCTGTTAATGCCCACTGATGGCAATCCTGCTGCTACGAACACTAACTAAAAGTACCTGTGCCACTGCTGATCCTCACCAAATCTGTGCAGAAGCCAGCAATGCTTGCTCTGTAGACACCAAGTTTCCTGAGGAGAAAGCCACTTCCTTTCCTGCAGAAGCTGCCAGCACCAGAGCCACTGCCCCTGGGGCATCCACTGGCCCTCAGAGAGCACTGATACGCAAGCCCCTTGGAGTAGTTACTTTCCACATTGAGACCACCTTAGCTTGAAAATAACATACCAGGTGGCACCCAAAGTCACCTTGCTTTCCTTTCTTGGCCTATCATCTTCAAACCAATTATCTTCATCCCATTTGTCTTCCTTTGGGGTGTGCTATTTCTCTGTAGACTCATGGTCTCTGATATAAATAGATACCCTTCTCCACCAGATGTTCCAGTCATGTCTGAATACATGGGTAAACATTTATTAAGCTCAGACTAAGATTTTTTCTATTATATCTATTATCATTATTGCTATTATCCTATCATCATAATCATCATCATCATCATTATGTTAATTAGGATGATGATGATGAACTAGGGTCTATTAGTGACACTTACCGCATATCAGACCACTTTGGAGAAAATTAAATGCACTCATTTCCTCCACCTCATTTTTCCAATATAAAAACATTTCTAAAGACCTCCAATATTTAATAAGCCTAGCAGAGCATTTTTATTTTTTAAAATAAATGTAGGAGATGTTATGTACCAGAGAAAAGGTATGTGTAATATGCCTAGCACTGACTTTTTTCTCTTGTGCATGAACATAATTGATGCTACATATTAGAAGAATAAGAAAAAAAGAAGTTTCAAAATTGCCTCTCTGTAAAATATTTGGCTCAGGAGCTAAAAAGACTGAATTCTAATCACACTTCATCCTTTAACTCATGATGTGCATTTGGAAAAAGCTCAGAGCCACCCCAAACTTCAGGTTCCTTTTTAATAAAATGATGGCAATGCAGGTTGTTTGGAGAAATATTTTGTAGACATTCAATTCTAAGATCAAAGTGTAGCCTTAACAAATCATAATGATTTTCATTGTGACTTTTCATTATTCTCCAAGAATTATAAAAAATATGTTAAATGTCAGTTTCAGAAAGCTGTTGTCAAAGTTATGAGTATACAACTCACAGATAAATACAGAGACTATGAGACAGATATTAATAAGATTTTTAAAGGGAAAGCTCAAAACATCTCATCACCAGTGTTACTGATAAAAAATACTATAGATCATGACAATGAGAAAAATGATTTTCTTTCTATCTGGATATCTAACTATCTACCCATCCATCAATCCATCCATCCATCTATTTATCTATCTAGATAGCTAGCTTTGTGTGCTTTATTTTCACACAGTCACACAGACACAATCAGTTTGATCCCAAGACTAGGAATCTGTATTGTAACTAAAGCTATAAGAGCTGTAGAAACAAGTGAGAAACATGAATTAAAGAAAAAAAATCATTGCCTTGTCCTTCCTTCTTCACCTCTCTTATCCGCCCCAGCTCCACTCCACTCCTACAGACATCTATATATTACTAACAAGATTCTTCTAATAGCAATGACTGCCATGACGTAACATTTTACTTCAATTTAGATACTATTTTAAAGGGTTTGGGTATTTGGGATATGTCCAAGGCAATTCATTCATTTTCTTTTAAAAATCACTAGATTAAGAATGTGTTAATAGATTTGAACTGTGGAGAATAAAAAGATGAATTAGATATAGATGCTGCCCTCAAAGAACTAATATTTGAGTATGTATTAGAGAATAGGATTTACACATCTATAACAATGTGTGTCTGTGTGTCTGTGTGCTTATTGCTGCATAAAAAATTACTCCAAACTTAGTAGCTTAAAACAACATTTATTATCTCATAGTTTTCTGCAGGTCAAAAATTTGGGAGTGGCTTAGAAAGGTAGTTTTGACTCAGGGTCTCTCATGAGGTTGAAGTCTGTCAGCTGGGGCGACAGTCATCTGAAGACTTGACTAGGGTGACAAGATCTGCTTCCACAACACTCACCCATGTGGCTGACAGCAGGAGGTCTCAATTCTTTGCCAGATGGGCTTATCCACAGAGCTACGTGAGCATCCTCACAACATGGAATTTGTTCTCCTCAGAGCAAGTGATATGAAAGAAAGGAAAGTGGAAACTGTACTGTCCTTCATGGCCTATTCCTGGAACTCACACACCATCATTTGCAAAATATTCTATTGGATTTGCAGGTCAGCTCTATTTAATGTGTGAAAGGACTACATAAGGGCATAGATACAGAAAGGCACAGATCTCTGGGGGCCATCCTGAAGGTTGGCTACCACAATATGTAATGGAGTCTCCCCAGGTCTCAATCCCTTCAAGTCAAGGTCACATCGATCAAACTTCACTAGCTCTTGCCCCAACCACTGACTAAACATTATAAACTCTTAAAAGCTTCCTTTTTCCTGTAGCATTTCTGGGTGTCCCTAGAGGAGGCCACACTGCCACATGGAACCATTCTCCTGTCTAGTGTCGCTGCTCCATTGCTTCACCAGGCATTGCCACTGAGAAAATGGAGCCTTCGGGAAGAGTTTGTTTTAAAGTCTCCTCTCTAGTCAGACTCTCCATTTGCTTCTAATAACCAGGTTTTTCTTAGTGGATGTGATATTGTGACTTATAATAAGATATATATATCTTATTATAATATTATATATATATATATATTTGATCTTCATCCCCTGGCACAGAACACCTAAAACCATTGGAATTTCCTAAGTGATGAGAGCAAATAAGGTACCTTTTTTATATTAATAAGGTGAGTTATGGATGGAGGCAACTATGTGATTGGAAGGTTGGAACTTTCATCCCCCAGTGAGGATGGAGAGGCTAGAGACTGAGTTTTATCACCAATGGCCAATGATTTAATTAATCATGTATATGTAATGTTATAAAAACCCAAAAAAGAGAGCTCTTTGAACTACCAGACTAATGAACACATGGAGATGATGGGATGCTGGTGTGCCCAGAAATCACACAGAAAGCTCTGGGCCTTTCCCTCTTGCCTTACCCTATGCATCTCTTCCATCTGGCTGTTCCTGAGTTATATCTTTATAATAAATCCGTAATCTAGTGAGTGAAATATTTCACTGAGTTCTGTGAGTTGCTCTAGAAAATTAATTGAACCTAAGGACAGAGTCATTGGAAACTCCAAGCTATAGCTGATTGGTCAGCTACTGGTGTTTAAAGTGGAGGGCAGATGCAGGAGGGCAGTCTTCTAGGACTGAACCCTTAACCTATGGAATCTGATGTTATCTCAAAGTACTGTTAGAATTGAGTTAAATTGTAGGACACTGAGCTGGTTGTTGGTGGTGGGGAACCACCTGCCTAACATTGAAATTGGGTGCAGAGCCCTTTTATTGGGTCAGTTATCACTCTCAAGTCCTCTCACAGTTTGTATTCTTATCCAGAAGGCTCCTCAATCCTTGAGCAAATAGGCCTGTCTTACCAGTTCACCAGATAAACTGAGAGACATCTGTATTATCCTTAGACTAGGTGTTTCTACCCTATTCTTCCCTTTATGACCTGATATATTTACAAAAATAAAATAGAAAATTAAAAATAACATAAGATACAAGAATATTTGATACATTTGCTGAGTCTCAAACCTAGGTAAATTTCTGTTACCACTATTCTTGTTTGCAATTAGGTTAAATGGAGTCTGAAGTCTAGCCCATCAGTCACTGGGTGCTAACCTATAGTGATAAACCCTGTAGCAACACACGGGTGGATGAACAAACAGGTCAACAGCCACTTTAGTTTAATGACTATGGCAATGCTGCCTAAATTTAACACAAGCTTGCTCTGCATACAACAGTCAAAGGGAAGGCCAAAATGTTAAGAATTACTGTAGTAAACTCACCTTTATTTTTATTTTCCTCGCCCCTTATGAAAAGAAAAACAGTATTTTTAGTCATCTACTTAGGTATTTCTCAATTAAGCATGAATTTGAGCAGCAGGCTTGAGTGAACTGAATGAAACTTTACATTGCCACTGAAGCTTTTAACAGAAAGAGTTCCACATTGGTCCTTCTGTCCCTGATCAACAACTGCCAGAAAAGATCCAGAATAAAAGTAAAATGCCTCAGGACGCTCTTTTATTTAAAAAATAGGGAGAGAGAGAGAAGGAGAGAATACATTGTACATTAGATATTCAAAACAATTATGAATCAGGCAGGTTCCCATCTGATTTTTAAAGTTTTACATAGTAGAAACTCTCATTGATAAAACTAGTTAAAAATGTAGGTTCATGTACTCAGAATTAGAAACTGTCAACATTCAGCATTATCATGGCAGAAGTTTGCTTTGTTCAGCAACATTTTTTTCATAACAAAAATAAAGGTCAATTGTGCTACTCCGACTTTCAGTTAGAAATGTTTCAATACATTAAACGATCTAAAGGATCACATCAAAACATTAACTCTCTGGACATGACTTGGATATATTCATTTTCCATTGCTGCCATGACAAATTCCCACAAATTTAATTGCTTAAAACAACACCCATTTTACTATCTCACAATTCTGTGGGTCAGAAGTCCAGATACAGTATGGCTCAGCTGGTTGTCTTGCTTAGAGTATCACAAGGCTGAAATCAAGGTGCTGGCAAGACTGCATTCTTTTTTGGAGACTGGGGATGAGTTCATTTCCAAACTCATTCAAGTTGTTGGCTAGACTCAGTTCCTTGTGTTGTAGGACTGAGGCTCCCATTTCTTTGATGACTGATAGCTGGAGACTGGCCTTAGCTCCTAGGATCTTTCTCTGGTCCTTCCTGCAAATGATGTCTTCCACCGTCGAGCTGCCTGACTTCCTCTTCTGCCTTTAGCTAGAAGAAAGTTCTGCTTTTAAGGGCTAATCTGATTAAAATGGGCCCACCTGGATAATCCAGGATACTCTCCCTATCTTAAAGTCAGCTGGTTGGTGACTTCAATTACATCTGCAGTCTCTTGTGCCATGTAGGGTAACATATTCACAGGTGTAACACCAGAGAATGAATACCATAGGGCCAAATCTCTGCCTACCAAAGGGGGAAAGAGTGTGAAAGAAGAATTTTTCCTTTGAAATAAATACTTCTCTAATGCTTCAACATTTTCCCTTATTACATGAAAATATTAGTTCCATAGTTTTAAAAGCTTTTTAAAAAATATTTTAAAAACCATCTATTTTCAAGTATGCTCAATGTTTTCAGAATTCCTCATCCATAAATAATATAAATTACATTCTGATATGTTAGTTGAAATAAGCAAATCTACTAACTGTCATTGTTTGGCTTAGTTTGGTTTAGGGTGGGCACTTTAAGATTTTCAAAAAAAATGTCTTTTCCCATAGATGTATTACTGGCATCACATACAGAATTAAAAATACATTTCAAAATGTGACCAATCGTGATTATGAAAGAAAAAGTGTTAAATGACTAATTAAACAATCAACATTTTAAAACATGCATTATGTACTCTCAGCACTAATCATCGTGAGAAATACAAATGACCCCATATTACTTGAAATCTCACTGGAAGACAAAGATAAGAAACAAAATAATAACAGACTCTCTTGGGTTATATACAATTTGTACCTTTGGACTACCACTGCAAAAATGAGGACGTGTTCTAAAAGTGGAGGAATTGGAGCTTGGCAATAACGCTCCATCTTTTTGAACCCCTATTAACTCATCTTTCCCAAATAGGAAGTCTGATTCGAGCCCGGTATCCTAAATGGCAAGGGAGGGAGCAGCTGCTGGGTCACTATGTTCCAACCTCCTCTTATCACACTAGTGCTAATTCTTCAGGACTCTGACAGAAACAGCTGCAGAGGCAATCCATGTAAATGACAATGAACTTTGCTATTCCAAGTCAAAAAATCAGAAGTTATCACAATAAACTTACTTTCTGTTCCACATGTTATTTAGTGCTCAAGGATAAAATGTGAACTATGCAAGATCTGGTTCAGCAGCTAAAATGGTCAACAGCCAAACATTTGGCCTTTAGCCCTCCTAAACTAACTTAGGATATTGCCAATGCACTGCTTTTTTTTTTTTTTTCACATCATATCTAGGATTTCCCAACTTCCTGGAAATATTTTTCCAGCAGTTTAAAATAATTTCTCCAGAATGTTAAAAGACTGCCTCACACAATGTCCATCTCTCCCCACCAGCTATCAAACACATAATTTGACTTAGACTAAAAATGCCATTTATCATAATCCATCCCAGAAGAGGCTATCAGCCAAAGTCAAATACATTAATGCCTGCTACTTCCAATCTTGTTATATTTGCCAAAATTCTGAATAAATTTAGTAACATTATACAAAGTGCCTCTTAGACAAAGTTATCTGTGCCTTTCAAGGAGGCTGGAATCTGAGATATGTTGGCCATTTAGTCCTGTCAGAATATTATTATTAATAACTATAATAAAATTAATAAATATAAAAATGTTTTGTCTTTTTATAGCACTCTACAATTTAGAATACCTCACTGAACTTTACATAATATGTGACACAGAAGTAGTACTTTCTAGCATTAGAAAGAGTGGAAAGAGCATTAGCTTTGAAGTCAGACATTAGCTGGGCTCAAAAATAACTTAAGTCCTTCACAGCTGTAAGATGGTATGCAATTCAGCTACCTTCTCTGGGCCTTACTTTCTCATCAGTAACATAGGACTAGAAATATTTATTTCTCAGGTAAGTATTATTCAATTGAAGAACTGAAATAAATTAAGATACCATAGCAAGAACTTAATTAGTGATACCACAATTTTCCTCTCATAAGATAAGGACATTAAAAGTCACATATTGAATTAACCAAAATTTTACAAATAAATGAAAAAGTTTAGGCTAGAACTTAGTTCATTTAGAGAGGTCCCAGTAAAATGAAATATATACCATATATGTATAACATATATCTCTGTGTCCTTTCATGTGCATGGGAAAGTAAACAAGTGAGCAGATTGAAATCTGGTATCAATATACATTTTCTAACTCACAACATCAGGAAAATTGCAGAATCATTTAAACATAGGATTTCTATAAGGAGCCATAGCCACAATGTCATCACAGGGCTAATCCTCTGAGCCATTTCAAGTCTGGACAAAACACTTTCAGTACAGGATACTTTCTTAAGGAACTAATTTTACTCAAGACACAACCACATGCATCCTCCCCAAGTGGCAAAATTATCTCTTCTCCACAAATGAGTACCCTCGGGGATCTGATATGAGCAAAAGAGATGATCAGGAAATACATAGTACAAAAGGCTACCTTGAGACCTAATGTAAGCTCTGTTTCAGGAACTGTGAAGCATGCAATGCCATCATAATGTAAGATGCATTAAACTGTCAAAGTGAAGATCCTGTCTTCAATCATGTAAAGTCCCTCGTGATTTTCACAGTAAATTCTGCATTAAGAAATCTCCTGACCCTCTCCCCAACCCCCCACCAAAAAAAAAAAAAGTTGCCTTAGGAAAAAAAGCTGAAAGATTTTAATAAAATGTATGGCACATGAATGTACACTAAGTAAAACTGCAAGAAATTTTCTTAAGTTAAATAGATTTAAACCCACTTGGGTTTAAATTTCATAAGAAATTTCCTTAAGAAATTCTATAAGAAATTTCATAAGTAGTATTAATTAGATATTATTTTACTCAAAAACAAAAATCAAAATCTAGTGACTAGGTATCAATAATCAATTGTTAGGGCTTTTTTATTTCAAGCCCAATTTTGAAGTTATTAGATAAAATTGATCATTTACACAGGCTAAGCAAATGTCCTTAGAAATGGAGACATGTCTATATTAGATGTTTTGGATTTGGTAAATATTTTTCTTTTTCACTTATAAACCAAAAATACACTGATAACCAAGTTCTAATTTTAGATCCCATGGCATTTTAAAATCTAGGGGCTCTTCTTTTATTAGAAAAATTTACTAATAAAAAGCATGTGTCCTGCCTTCTTAGATAGAATGAAAAAAACTGAACAATGTCTTCTTTTCTTCCCTTCTTCTTCTTTTTTTGGTAGTCTTTTATAGTCCAAGACCATGATTATGAGAATTTGAGTGCTGAAAATTAAACTAAAAACTCAAGGCTTTTCCAAATGTGAATTCCCACACCTTGTCCATGCTATATTCTCCTGCCTCTGGTGTCCAGTTCTCCGAAAGTTCTCTGTCATTTATTAGCAATGACAGAAAAATCACTCATAATTGCTGAGCCACATGGAACCATATTGAAGGATCTAAATAGATCCTTCATCAACTATAGAAAATTCCAAGAATACTGTGTTTAATGACCATTTTTCAAATTATAGATTTTGCATTCATGGTCAATTCACAAGGGCTGTATTTTATCTCATGACTATAAATTATCTTCCATTCTTTATTAGTAAAAGCTCATTTTAAAGCTGAAAAACCTAAAGATAGTCTGAAAGACTAAAAAAATTATCTATAGTTTTAATGAGAAGTTAAACTATTCAGTCCTAAACATTTTAATCCATTTTTGTTAGAAGGTAATTAATTTTGTTAGAAGGTAATTAATTAGTTTTTATTTTTGCCTGAATTCCTGGCAATATAACCTGTATTTGTAGAAAAATTTAAGGTATTGTTGAACAAAAGAAGAACTACAAGGACAGGAGCAATATTAATGAGCACAGAAAAAAAGACATTCGTAGTTTGCAAGCCAAATAAATTGTTTGTAGTCTATAAATGGAAATGTATTATATCACAGAGATTTTCAAGCATTTTTTAAATATTAAATGCCTGCTTAAGTAAAATCTTAAAACTCCAATAATTAAAAAAATTAAAAGTCCAGATGTGTTAATTAAAGTGGGCCCCAGAACAAAAGGCTCAACCTCTCCCTCACTCCCTGAAGACTGCTTTTGAAGCACTTCCAGAAAAGTCTAGACATCAGCACTTAGAAGGCCTGAATTCTAATGTGAGGATTCTGAAGACCTAAAATCTAACCCTACTGCTGCCATCAAGAAACTGAGTGACATTGAACAGCCTATTCAATTACTATAAATATGCTTCAAAAAAAGGAGCTGGATGACTCCCAGCAACTACCCCAACTCCAATACTCAGTCAGTGGGATGATTTGGGGCACGGTTCTCCAATGTTCATATTTCTTAGCAGCATCCAAATCTGTGTAAGATTTCAGCAACTTGAATTTTTGCTATAAAAATTTTGTCGTTTCATTTTGTTTTGTTCATCTCTGCTAAACTGACTGATTTAGGAATCGGCAATGAAAACAAATTGTTGCTGCACTGCTGTTTTTTCCCACCAGAACTGTTTTTTAAATGACGTACAGTGAAGTCACTTAATCTAAACTTTTTGGCCCTAGTTTTCATTTGTGGTTTCTAGGCAATTTCAGAGTTTACTTCTAAAAGTCAGACTCTATCATTTTTTTTGACATACTCTTGAAGTTCAAGTTTTCCTTCCTGCCTCTGACTTAAAAGACACATAAAATGTGTAAGAAACTCAACACTAATAAAATTGTATTAATTTTAGTATAGGCCCACAAAACTGATGACCTTTACAATTAAGTTGCTATTAGACAAGGTAATGATCCATTCCAGTCTATTAAATATATATTAATATTTATATATTAATTAATATATAAATATATTTATAATTATATATGTATAATTATGTTGATATATAAGTATATATAAATATATTTTTATATAAATATATATACATATTTCATGTGGTTAGAAACTTGCATGGTGCTAATATCCTCTAGCCTTGACTGAGAAGCCATATACAAAGGTAAAGAGAACCTCTCTCTAAATATATTGATTTTAAGTCACAGCTTGCATTAAAAAAAAAGAAAAAGTATTTATTCATGGCATTAGAATAAAAATTATGCCGATATTTATATTTCAAATTTCTGTCTACAAATAACTCTCTACAAGCGAACAATGACTAAGTTTTCGTATATCAGAGGAGCAAAACAAAGCCATTGAAAGAGGTGACACTGCCTCCCAATTCCCTACCGGAATGATGCTTCCCTTAAACTTAAAGAAAGGTGAGTGAGGTAGGAATGTCCTGGCTAGGAATGTGATCTGTCATAACATATCAAAAAATGGTTGTTTCAAGCCTTCTTTTGGGTATTTATATAGCCTTCAGTGGAATGAGTGCAGCTTCTCATACATTTATTAAGCAGAAGATTCAAGGGTCTACTTTGGACCTGGAGAGAAAAAGCCAGGGTTAGGGAGAAATCTTGCCTGAAATACCATGCATAATTCATGAATCTGCGAGGTTAGGTTTTGCTTCATGAAATACTTTTCTGCTAACTGTAGATGTAAACATTACTGATTTTGAGAATTAATATTTGTTTGAAGAATGAATACATTTATGCATACATACACACATTCATTTTATTCAATAGTTGTCAACTGCATAACCAGAAAGAATTCTTATTCTCCATTTTCCTATGGAATGGAATTTATAAAGGAATCAGACTGGGAGTCTCAGAATCCACTCTAGATGTTTCTACTGAAACAAAATTGTCAAGGCTTATCCTGGACTTTCCTGCCAAGCATACTCCAATCCCAGCCACCAGACCTTACCAAGGACTTAAAATCTTAAAACTTAGGCAAGTGGACTGCTGGGAACTACTGGATTTTGCTATCAGATGAGGAGAAGAGAAAAAATCCTAGGGTGATATTGAGTCTAATGGAAAGAGCGAGGTTCCCCAATTCCAAGGCCGTGGACTGGTACTTGTCTGTGGCCTGCTAGGAACCAGGCTGCACAGCAGGAGGTGAGCAGCTGACAATCAAGCAAAGTGTCGTCTTTATTTGCAGCAGCTCCCCAGTGCTAACATCACCGACTCAGTTCCACCTCAGATCATCAGGCATTAGGTTCTTACAGGATCACTGGTCCCTGGTACCAAAATGGGTGGGGACTGCAGCTTTAGAGTTTTGTTTTGTTTCGTTTTTTAAAGAAAAAGACATTCTTCCTTACAAAAAGGTGGACATAAAGTCAAGGAACCAGATAGAAACTGGAGTATTTGCTTGAGACAACAACCAAAAGCGTTTAACTGCCTGTTTTTCTCTTGGATGATAGGAACTCTTACATGAGACACAGAATTAGAGATTTTTAATTCCTATGATGTAGTTCCTTTCAGTTTCCTCAACACATTAGTCAAGTTATATATGCTTATGCAGGGAAGGAAAAGGAACTGTGGGCTTGGACCACCCTCTGCGTGTGTTCATACAGAGAAAGGAGACTTTCCAAGAGGCCTGTGGTCCAAGAGTCCGAGGCCCTGATCAGAGCCAGGGAAATGGTAGATGACAATAGAACTGGAACCAAAAAGTTAAAACTGGTCTTGAAGAAGCAGGTACAGCAGATGACTGAAGAGCCAAGATGAAACTAACTCTCATTTTCTCAAATATATGTGAAAAAAAAACACTATAATAGCGAACAACTGGTACAAGAGATGGCAGAAGCTAAAACACTGGGCAGATTCGGGGTGGGATCCTTAAGGTAGGAGACTTTGTACCTTCCATGAGCTATCAAACAAAACTTCTGCCCCCAGCTTTTTAACACATAATCTAAGATCATATTTGTATAAAAGTACCACAAAATAGAATAAGTTCTTTATAAACAGATTGAGTTTATTAATTAAATATTAAAATTTCTATTTTACAGATTTCTTGAAGGCTGTCCAAATTATTTCATCCAGATTTATAAGCAAGAAAATAGGACTAACTAGATAAACACATATATAAGGCTTGAAAAACCACCAATTATCATAACCTCAGTTAGCATGCAGACCACATATAAGTTGGAAAGATATAATTGCAAAACCTATAAAAGTTTTGGAAGGTTTTTTCCCCCTACAGTTTCACATAAAATACTAAAAATGTGATAACTCTTCATTGTTCTCACTTCTCGTTCAGGAATCATAAGATAATTAAGAATCATGTCCTGATGACCACAAGCCAAAGTCAAACAAGTACCTCGCTCACAGATCCCCAGACATTCCTCTCTGTATTTATTTGAAGACCAGCTCTAATAACATATGCATTTGTTTAAAATCATCCTTGGAGCTTGAGTTCAGCTAACTTCTTACTAAGCTATTCAAAATGAATTAATTACACAGTCTAAATGGATCTTAAATCCTTTAAGGAGGAATGCACCAGATGAATACAAACACGGCATAGGACTAAGAAAAAACTCTACTCAGTAAAGTGATAAGGCAGATCCCGCAATAAGAACAGAAAAGCCAGTGAAGAACCATAGGCATTGCCATCAGAAGAAACCAGAGAGGACTCCAGAGGAGGTTGGTGGTGGTGACACAACCTGCATGGCCGGGACTCTGTCTGCCACCCAGAAGCCACATCCGTTCTGCATACCTAAGTGTTTGAGGGATGCAAATGGGGATCCAACCTTATTTCTAACCCATAAGATTAACAAAAAACAGGCTCAAAAGAAACTTTGGGCTCCTTAAAAAAAAAGAGAGAGTTATTTATAAAAGTCAGGCATTATCATTCTCAGAGAAAGATAACAAACTGTCAGCATCTTTTTAAATATTAAGAAAGCGCAGGGGAAAGGAAAGTCTAGGGGAATTTTTTATAGGAATATCATGAGATCATAAAAATAAATGAGCTTTAGCACCTGAAACCACTGAATGTGGAAGACTTCTGGAAGCTCACTAAATAAAATGTGTTTTCTCTTCTTCCTGAACATATGGCTAGCCTACATCTCCCAGCCTCCCATGAGTTTAGTACAGCCATTTTCTGAGTTCTGGTCAATACAGTGTGAGGAGATATGCTGTATGCCATTTCCAAGCCTGGCCCACAGAAATCCCCCACATACTCTTTTCTCTTCCACCAGCTAAATGCAGTCAATGATGAAGTGCTTTAGGTCCTTGCTTCTCAGAGTCTGGTCCATGAATCAGAAGAACAGGCATCACCTGGCACTTACCAGAAATACAGAATCTTAGGCCCCACCCCAGAGCTCCTGAAACAGAATCTGCATTTAACAAGTTCCTCAGATGACTCATATACAAGATGTGGTGGTCTAACTGGAGGATGGTACAGCTTCAAAATGAAAAGAGCATCTCTGAATTGTCACATGGAGGAGAGCCACGAGCTGACTAGAAACATCTGTCCCAGATTCATGAACGACTAGGAAATAAACTGTGCATGAGCCATTATAATTTTTTGCTTCTGTTCGTTAACACAGATGAGTTTACTCTAGTGAATACAGCAAAAATATCTGTTTCTAAACCATCTTGAGCCTGTACTCTGTCCTTCTGGAATTTGGAATTTGGAATATCAGAAAAAAGCCGTAGAAGCAGCTTGGACTAACCAAGAGGCTGTTATGTCACATGACAAATCTCTGCCTGGCTCCAAACTGAAGGTACTTTGGGGTTTTTTCAGACTAGCAGATAAGTTGTATAAAATAAAGAGAGGCTTTTTCAACCTCTAACTATTTCCACATCAAGCTTTCTTTCCTGCCATTATTCCATGTTATCAAGTCCTTTTTAAAAGGACCAGTATCAGTTTCAGCATCCCTGCTGGCTTTGAGCATCTATCATTTTAAGAATGAAATCATTCTTCATGGCATATTATGAGCTTTTTTTGTCAGGTAGTTAACTAAACTGGCACCAGTTAACTGTGATCTAAACTTTATATTGACAGATCTGGCAACAGACTGACATTCCTCGCACTAATTTTGGCTGTCCAATCTGAAAAAAAAAATGTTTGAAATATGATTTATCTTAAGCTGACAGCAGTCTTCATCAGGGTGCCAGCCACTGACAGAGAAAAGGAAAGGACTCAGCATACAATCCTAGCTGAATATGCTCTCAAGTCAGGAAGAAAGAATTTAGGGCCTCTTTTTCTCAAAGTCATAATTTAGTTTAACAACCAAGCTGGAAGGAAAACAAATGTTTCTTACTAAGCCTCACCATCAACAATCTATTTTTCTCCAATACCACATTTGTCTCACCTTGTAAAGCCCAGCATTACCATCCCCAAGTTTTACAATAATACCTGATACACACCAACTATTCCAGCAGCTCAGTAGAGCCCCTGAAATGCAATTATAGAAAAAGATCTAATAAACCAAAGATTAGCAACAGAAATGTGAGCACCGTTAACTGTTTTTCTTTGGGGCTGATATGAAAGCCAGAAACCAACCAGCTGAAGGAATAATGACAAAGAAGAGACTGACAAAATTGGAAAGATCCATCATCATAATCATGGTGCATAAGTGACAGAATCTGGGTAGAGGCAGAATCATTTGACCATTAGACCCTAAATTGTTATGTCTCTCTTTTCCCAATGAAAATGAGATGCAGAAATACTTTCAGACATTAACAAGAAGCTGTCTGAAGTGTTATTAATATTTCCTAGACCAACTATGCTTTATTAACAACTCAAACCCCGCGTTTTTAGAATATGCCAACATTATATGCAAATACATTAATATATAGCTATTCACTGTCATCTTTTACTGTTAGTACAGTTTGGTAAGAGTTGTTATTTGTGTGTGTAAATACTAATGATAGCAAAATAAAGTAGCCCTGGATTCTGTGTTGAAGTCCTTGCATTGGTATTTATGGCAATAAACAAGATGGAGCAGAGAAGGAGGAGGAGTATATGCTGCCTGGAAGCTAAAATTATTTTCTAATGCCGTCAAACCAGAGTGAAAAATTCTCCTGGCGAAAAACTATTTATTCAAATGGGCTGATTGGACACTACGGTGCCATTAAATGCATACCAAGTGATCATTTGCCAAATAGTTAACCTTTGATGTTCTAAAAAAAGGAAAAGAAAAAAGCTTCAGCCTTTTTATCTTATTTACATTTTTGGCAGCCAAAATGTAAATGCAGAAATGAAAGCGTGTGAGAGTTAAAACTAAACTTCTGTACATGGCAAGCCCCAAGTCATTATGCGGTTGGCACTTGTTCTCAGCAAACGCTATGCCCTTGATGGTCCACCTTCCTTGTGAGTGTCCATGCCACTCTCCACTGCCCATCCTATGGGTCTCCATGAGACTCTGCTGTGAATTCTACTATACCTCTCTTCCCAGGCAACATCCTACTCTCTGCTTCCTCTTCTCCATTAAACAGAATTTCATGTGGCCCATTTCTTTCCCTCCTTGTCAAATTTGGGAAACCCATGCTCATTTGCCAAAGGCTTTCATTTCTTTAATGCTCTGAAACCAGACAACATGTGTACAAGAGAGGCCTTCTGTGTTTTAACTGTCCAAAAAATTATTTATAGAAGAATTTAGAGATTGTGACAAAGCCTGGGGGTAGATAGAAGAGGATGTTGGTGTATAGTTTTAAGTAGACAGGCTTCTTAACTTTTTCAAATAGCTTGATGAAGATGGCTGCTTTGTCTGCAAGTATGTAAGACTATTTTTAACACCAAGAAAACTCTCGTGATTTAGGAAGACAAGACAAAACAAAACAAGGTAATAGAAGACAAGGAAAGGAAGAAAGGGAAGGGAAGGGAAGGGAAGGGAAGGGAAGGGAAGGGAAGGGAAGGGAAGGAGAAGGGGAAGGAGAAGGGAGCAAGGGCAGCTATAAGCCAGGCACATGATAAATGTTATTATATATTCACTTAATCTCAATGCCTTATATAGTATACCTACACCCTAATTTTATAGGTGACGTTCCTGAGGATTAGAGGCATAAAATAATTTAGCCAAGGTAACAAAGTGGAATAGCTTAAATTAAAATCCATCTGTGTGGGTCCCAAGTTTTTTCAATTCCATTGGCCCAGTCTGCCCCATCATTCTGTCAGATAAATGGAAGGGCTAATTTCTTTATTCATCATAAAGGGATTTTTTTCTGAGGCTTCATCCCTGACTGTAAAACTTTCTCAAATATGACATTTCCTAATATACCTAAAGTCTATAATTGCATTTCCCACTGTCTAATGCAATGCACCTACATATTAGTGTCTTAACCAGTCATCTGTTTTCCTCTTGACTAATGTCAGTTTTTCAAATTTTGTCCCATTTAGGAAAACAAGGATTTTTTGTCTGTAATATGTTTAGGATGGAATTTATAAACAGGTGGAATTCTCTTTCCAGAGAGCGAGAGAAATGCACTGGGAAAGCCTTTTGGGTGAAGCTGCAGGTCATTAGCAGCATAACACGCAAGAATTCACATTGAACCTGGCCTCCTCTGACATTAATGCAAATATTCACTCCGGCCCCCGAGGGCGGAGGAGTGAAAAAGGGGGCCATGTGACTTGATGGATACTGGCAGCTTTGCACTTGGGGAGGGTAGGTGAAGGAGGCAAAAGTGGGACAGTAAATGCAGCCTGCGGGCTCTCTCATTCTCCTCACCCCTAAAGCCCCATTCTGTGCCATAAACTAGGACTGTGTAAGAAACAAAAAGTGGCTTTCTTTTGTTTTTTTTTACCTGTCACATGCAACTAGACTGTACACTTAAGGTAGTAGATAGACTCAAGGAAAATACCTCAGGGCAACCAGAGTAAGGAAGAGGCAGTACCATGCAGTGGAAGGACAATAGGGCGGCACATCTTTGCCATCTAGGTGTGATTGTGCATGTGTATGTGATGAAGGAAATGACTATCATCATCTCTAAAGTCTTGTGCAGGTTCAAAATTTCTTCTCATCCTTGCTTAAGATAATGCTTAAAACAATGAGATATCAAGGGCTAATTTTGAGATAATATCCATTTCCCCACACCCTTGTGGAAAGAGCTAAAGGCATTTCTCTTGCAAGTGATTTTCACTATTTACTCTTACCTACCTCAGCCAAACCCAGGGAAGCCTTAGCTCGGGAGGGATTAAAATGAGCGTCTTATGAAAGGCAAGTGCTGTGTTAAGCACTTCAACACACATCATCTCTTTTAATCCTCGCTTAAACTGCATACTAATTATTATTGTCTCCACTCTGGAGATGAGAAGATTGAAGCTCAGGAATATTAAGTGAGTGGCCCAAGGCCACCAGCAAGTCTGAGCCGAGATTTGAATCTAGACGTTCTGACCTCAGGAGAACTGCTCTGATCATGTGAGCCTCCATTTCTGCTATAAATTTCCCCAAAACACCACACACACACACAGAGAGAGAGAGAGAGAGAGAGAGAGAGAGAGAGAGAGAGAGAGAGAGAGAGAGAGAGAGAGAGATGAGGTATATCCAAAAGCAGGAGGCAGAAAATGCATGTGTTTGGTGAATGCACTGACAGGCTGATCCAAGTACTGTTGAAAAAAGATGTACAGGAACATGAGAGTTTGCTGTAAAACTGGCAAAATCAAGTTCAAGGACCAGCCCCCAGCTTCTGCTGAGGGAGAAACAAAGCTACAGTGTGACATGACAGCCACGAGCAGCTTTGCATTTGAGAATAAACTAAGCTCCCAGGCCCTCTATAGGATTCCGGGGGAAGCTGGACTCACATGAAGCCCTGGGACTTAGATCACGTTCTCTAGCAGTGTTCTGAACTGACCCAGAAGGCAGAGATACGGTGGAAAGAACAGAAGGACTGATTAAGCATCGAGTTTGGTATTTGTCAGGAAAATAGTTGAAAGCATTCTAACATCAATTTAATTGAATTATATTACATGACCTTTGAAATTTCTCCAGTCCTAGGATTCCATAAGAAATATGTCTTTGTATTCTTACGTCATTTTGCACATTGGAGGAGAGGATGACGAGAACAATAAGACTGGTGATAACGAGCATTCATTGAACTCTCACTATGTGCCAGTCGCTCCTGTTTCTGGGTATTGGATGCCATAACCCAGCACCATATGGACAGACAATGACAAGAGGTAGAACAAGAACAGCAACAAATTAATTAAGGAAGCAGGAATTTAATTTGAGTGGAGTCCAAAGGGAATTGTAATTCATTCTGGCAGGTTGCACAGACTAGTATTGCCCTTCAACAATACAAAGAAAGCATTAGACAAAGGAAGCTTCAGGAGGCCTCCCAATCACTGCCAGTGTTTCTGACAGTGTCCACACCCACAGGCCTGCAGGAGAAAACACAGTGGAATTATGTTAAAGATGATGCCACTGACAGTGATCCTGACAAGAGGGGCGGGTGTGACCTTTTCTGAACTCTCAGAGCCTACAGTGACAATCATAGCAGTAATTACTATTTGTAAAAACGCTATCACACACACTTTTTCCCTTCATTGTTTACTTCATTGAATGTGATGTTATCTTAGCACTTGACTGCTTGCCCTTCTCGACTTTTCCTCAAGTGGCTCCCCAACAAAACCACAAGTTCCTCAAGGGCAAAGCCCTGGTACTTTTATGTGCTCCTCAAAAGCAGTTAGCTCACTGGAAGTGACTGGTAAATTCCAAAGGAATGAAGTAGAAAATCAGTCCTGATATGGTCTCAGTAACCACTTCCACTCAGTGTATGTGTGCAATCCATCTTTTGTTGGGAGGACAGCTGCAACATGTTAGTATCCACCATGGTCCAACATCTCCTGAAACATCTCCTGTAATTCTAATGAGTGTCTATTGGATGAACTTTGATGCTCTGCTTCAACAGGCCCTTGTATTTCTCTTCAGGCTTCTCTTTTTATTGACTCCCTTGACCTTTGGGGAGGTCCTACTATTTGTCAATAATTTCTCACACGCTTCAGTCCTATGGAATTTTACTGTGGTAGCTATTTTGGAGAGTCTCAAACTTGAACAAACCTGAGAATCCCCAGGGTCTACCCTTAGATATTCTGTTACGGAATAGAATCAAGATTTTCAGTTTTAATAAGCCCTGGTAATTTTTGATGCAGGTGGTCCATGAATTACTCTTTTAGAAACACTGACTGTCTCAAAGGAATTGTAGATTAGGACCTTAGTCTAATGATGAATTATTATTATGATTCCTAAGAGTCACAATCCTGAATGTGCTTCATCTCTGGGGTCCTAGAATCACTGCTAGCTTTTCAGGAATCAAGTGTATCAACCAAGAAAAAATCTTCTGAGAGGAAAACACCAGAAAGAAACCTGGATTCAGTCAGAAAGCTGTCCATGTGCTTAGACACCAGACTAAGAGAACCAATGGAAAAGCAACCACTTCAGGAGGAGAATGAGGTCAGCAGATAAGTTTCAGATCACAATGAAGGAACGCCACTGTTCTTGACAGTGCAAGGGGACAACTAGTTGTTCATGTTTTTTGTTTTGACTAAAGTCCCCAGCTTTTATGTGGCCACATCATCATTAACTTAAAGCAGCAATAGTCCTTGCCTACCAGCACTTACATGTGTGAGAGAGATCTGTAAGCAAAATTGTGAAATAAGTTAGGATGGTCTCTTTTCCCTTGGTATTTTTCTCCCCATGTCTTTGTACAACCTCCTACTCATCCACTTAAGAAAGTGTCCAATGGCTTCAGATACTTACTTTCCTCTCCACCATCTGAAACTGGTTTCTTGGAAGCATGTGTATATTTAAGGTTAAGGACTTCATACAGCTTAAAACATTACCTCTCCCACAATTATGTACATTTAAATATGAATAGATTAAAGTTATCTGTACTACAATTGTAAACCATCAGGCAACCATGAGAAAAATAATTCTGCAAGATATAATTTTGCAAGCAGTGGAAATTTCTAGTACTTCTTAGCACAGACATGAAACTAACCTTGATAAGAAAATTGAATGAAAATTTGAAACCATCTAGGCTAAGTTTTAAACTGGCCTAGAAGTCAGGCACAGAGTAGTCATGGACAAGTTGATTATGGAACGTTTTTGTGCAAGTATCTCACAGTACTCATGTCTACGTTTATCTAGCATTTCTCCCACTGTTTGTACTGACCTTTTATGTTTCAATTTCTCCCTTCTTTCTCACTAGATGGTGAACAACACATATAAAGAAACCAAGTTTGAGTGAGATAGCTGAATAAGACATCCCTCAATTATATCCCCACCCCAACAACAATTTGGCATTTATCCATGCACAAAAATGCCTCTGTGGGAGCTGTGGGATCCAGAAGGTTGTGAAACCCTGGTGTGGTCCAAGAATAAGGAGAGTTAGTTTGAAAGTAGGCCTGCACCCAGAAGATTGACTTGCCAACCATGGTCCTAGCTATAGATCTGAAAACAGCTCCATATCCCTGAGGTCTCAGCTCCAAGCCCATCTGACTTTGGCTCTGCCACCAGCACCATATGCAAGGGACCCAGAAGGAGCCTTGCCCACCTGTAGGTAGGGCGATAGGCATGCAAACCCTGTGGACCCCAAAGTGGCTCGTGAACCACTTCCAGCCACCCTTGGTCATGGTCCAGGAGCCTCTGGAGAATAATTATTTAGATAATTATCCGCAGATGAGAGAGCCTTTGTGACAGTCCAAAAGTCCATCAGGAAAGTTCCAGAACACCATAAGAACAACGACAACAGAAAATCCAAGATTGGACCCACTGAGGAGGACAAGAAGGATGGTTCAACTTTACCCATGTCACCCCTCCCCCAACACGGTACAGCCCAGTGCCAAGGGAGCCCTTCTCAGGTGTTATTTCTCCAGCGGGAGAAAGTGAGACGTGGGAGTGAGCATCCAGCTTCCCTAGCTGTGTGAGACACTGCCAACAGTGTCCATCTCTTTCCTGCCTCATCCAGAGCACTGTTTTGAACTGCACAGCAGACTGTCAGTGAGCAGGCAGGAGAATAACAAGGAGGTCTCAGAAAAGAACATATCAACAGGATGTAAATCCTATTAACTGCATCTTGGACTCCATCTCTCCCACCCACAAGCCAGTGGGGATGCCTCAACTGTGGGTCTCCTAACAGGCCCACTGGCAACCCCAGCACTCCATATTCTCTCCCCCACACACGCCCGCCTCATAGCCAGCTCCCTGAGTGAGTTCCCAATGGCAGTGAAAATGAGTTTTGACAAACATCTAGTGAACACACTTAAAAAACTGACCCAAATCTGCAGGTCTGGGAGAAACCACAAATGTGAGCATTCGGCACTGCCTAGGAAAAGCAAAAGGGAGGCTGTCAGCACTTGTCTTGGCTTTGCAGTATTAAGAGAAAGGCATACAAGTTTAAGAATGGGATATTTGGGACTAGAGTGAAGAGGGGTGCTACCCAAGCTGTTAATCTACTTAATAGTAAAAGTACTGGTTTGTCCATTTTTCAAATACCTTTATTAAGGTATGATTCACACACAATTTATCCTTTTTAAGTGTACAATTCAATGACTTTCAGTAAATTTACAGAGATGTGCAACCATGACCAAAATCCAGTTTTATAATCCAGAAAATTTGATATCTCTAAATTAAATATCCCTTGAGTCCATTCACGAGCATGCCTCCTTTCTACCCCCAAAGTTAGGCAATCATTAATACGTCTCTGTAGGTTTGCTTTTCTAAACACGTCATATATAGATTGTTCATAGAATCATGCAATATGTGTTTTTTTGTATATGGCTTCTTTCAATTAAAATAATGATTTGAGGCTCATCCATATTGTATCAGTAGCCCATTCCTTTGTATTGCTAAATAGTATTTTACTATATTTATATACTATATTTTGTTTATACATTCAATTAATGGACACTTATAATTTCCACTTTTGTCTATTATAAATAATGCTGCTATGAATATCACACACATCTTTGTATAAGCTTATGCTTTCATTTCTCTTGGGGCGATTCCTCATAGTAGAATTACTGAATCATATAGTAAATTTACATTAAACTTTTTTAAAAAACTGTCAAACTGTTTTCCAAAGAAGTTGCATCATTTTATGTCTCCATCTGCAAAGTGGAAGGATTCTAGTTTCTCTACATCTTCACTGACACTTGTTATTGTCTTTTTTTATTATAGCCGTTCTAGTAGAGGTAAAATGATATCGCACTGTAATTTTAATTTACCTGTGATTTAATGACCAAGAATGTTGAATATCTTTTATGTGTTTATTAGCAATTCCTAAACCTTTTGTCCACTGGTTTTTCGACATAAAGTTATAATATCCTTAATATAGAATCACTGAATTTGAGAAGCACAGAAACACTTCAAGATTATATGCTCTAACCTTTTTAGATATAAAGTGAATAAAATCTAGAGATACAGAGTGCTTTGCTCAAGGCAAACAAATATATAATAAACTGGGACTCTAATTTCCTAATTCTGAATTTAGTTGAAATTGAATTATACGATGTTTTCCCACCCCTCACTTTCCTAGCAATAATTAAGTCATCAATAGTTATTAGTGAAAAGAAACTAACAAATGAAAACTCAAAATGGTAGTCTCCTAGGGAACATGTATCATGTCTTATCCAACTTTGTGACTCTCTTTGCACTTCGCATAGTCTCTTACCCATTGTAGGTGCTTAATGAATGGCTGTTGAATGGAATTAAGTGGAAAAGCATTAATGAAGTTTCAGCCCAGTCAGAATTATATCAAAGTCAAATGCAATGATAGTCCTTGAATATATTGAGCATACCTGGATTTCATATTATTATGTTATATTAATTATATTTTGTGGCTTAAAAAATCTTCTTAAATACTGTGGACACTAAGAATTATTAAGTCATTAACTCAAAGTGGTATGTCTTTTGATTATCTGCTCTGAATAATTTAAAAGGTTTTAAAAATACAGATGTCCTTTAAAATTTTTTAAAATAAATAAATATAAATATAAATAAAAAATACAGATGTCCAAGGCTCCCTTCAAGCTTACTGAATCAGATTCTCTGAATGTCTTAAGGCCTGAGATTCTGAATTTCAAAAGCTCCCAGAAATTCCTATGTACCACAAGAAAAAAAAAAAAAGAGCCACTGACATAACAGATGTTGCACAACACATTTGGGGACTATCTGCTTGAAGGCATTTGGCAGAGCAAAGACTGGTGACTTAGAAAGGATTCTGGTGCAGGAAAACTAAAAGAATGTCCTACCTGATGAGCTACTTAATATAACTTCATAACCTGCCAATGGCATACATGACCTCCTTCCTGGGAAGCCTTTAAGAAGTTGTGGTCAGTAATTGGTAGTCGATTTTGCAGAAACATTATGGGACAAAATACTCCTTAATTGCGACAGACATTATTGTAAAATGCCTTGAAGGACTCTCAGCTCCACTTCATGGTACTGCCAATGCCCACAGCCTACTCCAGTTATTTGGAACAGGGCAACTGCCAGGAAACTTTAATTTTGATATGTCTGCTTTTGCCTGTATTATATTTAGGAACTTTGTACTGCAACCATATCTAAGTAGTCAACATTAAAATTTATCACCTCTGGCACATATTTAGGTAGAAAAGAAAAATGTAAATACCTAAAGATAAATTGAAGCAAATGATCAGAAAAGGTGGATAAACAACACTAGGTGAATTTTATCTTTTAGCTTTCCACTCCTCATCCCACTTCTGGCATCTACATTGTTAATGGAGCATTTGTGTGAATGTAAACTGACCATTTTCATCCAAGCTTGCTGGAATTCAGAGTTATTACACCCTGACTGAATGCATATCCCTACTCTTTCTCATGGCTGCTACCTAAACAATAAGTATATCTTTCCTCTGCGCCAGTCTCTCTCTCCCATGTTTCCTTCTCTTCAAGCCTGTAGCAGATGGTATTTTCCCAAGAAGGACACAATAATATTTCCCATCCTACCTGCTCTTCTATATATAATATGACTTTGCCACCACTTGCCTATTAAAAGGTGGAATCTATTTCACAATGCTCTCTTGAATTTAGGTTGGTGCTGAGACTGATTTGATTAATAGAATACAAGAAAAATGACACTGTACCATTGCCAAGATTGCCTTTAACTATTCTGACTTTAACTTTGTCATGTTTGGAAGCCAGACATCACATAAAAAGTGTCACTACCATTTTGTGAGAAAACCAAGCCACCTGGAGAGGCCCTGGAGAATGAAACACAGCTTAGCAAGAGGAAGAGGTCAAGGCCACCAAGACACTAGATGTGCAAGTACAGAAGCTATCTTGACAGTAGACCTTCCGTGCCTGACTGTCTCAGCTGATGGCATGTGCATCAGAGATGCCAACCAAACCCACCCCACATTCCTGAGCCACAAAATCAAGAACAAAATAAAACAATTGTTTTGAGACACTATGTTTTTGGTGATAATAGTGAAGGATAGCAAAATATGTCATTCCAGAATATAACTATTTGGCATACAGGTTATTTTGAGCTGATTATTTTTGAGAAGCAGCAGAAATTGAAGAAGCTCTGAAAACAGAAGTTACCATTTTGTAAAAGGAAATTTATGAAGAAAATCTCCATTTGTGTCTCCCTCCTTGTACCAGAAACAAGACTGTAAATCACAAGACAATCTTATCAATGGGAAAGGCACCCACTTAAACCTGTATAACTCTCACCTTTGTTTACGTGCTTTTCTTGGTAACTCTTCATAGCTGGCCTCCCCTTTTCCTTCCCCCTTCCCCCCAGAAACATGTTTTTTTGTCTGAAGCTAAAGATGATATTTAAGTTGGTGGCTTGGGCCACCTCAGAGAGCTCTTCAGTTTCTCTGGGAATCTCCCATGCATATGTGAGGTGCATGTCTTAATAAAATGTCTTCTTTTCCTTTATTAATTTGTCTTTTGCTACAGGGCATTTCAGCCAAGAACTCAGAAGGGTTAGAGGGAAAATTATTTTTCCTCCCCTAAAACAGTAATAGACAGCTGGAACAAAACACTTAACATAACTTTAAATTATTTAACTTATATATTTGTCTACTTATTTATTGTCTATCTTCCTCTAGACACACACACTAGAATATAAACTCTAATCAGGCCACGGTCTTTTCTGTCTTATTTATCACTGTGTGCAACAGTGCCTGGAATAAAGTAGGTATTCAATAAATACTAAATTATTATTGAATGCATTTCCTCCTGGGAGACTCAGAAGGTAATGTATTCCGCTGATACTTTGCTTGTGCCAGTTCTTCTATTTCTGTTGGAGGCATTTGTCTCATTTCATACAAAGTCCAGAAAACATATTGGCCATGTAGCATCATCACACTGATCAACTGCAGTTTTCAACAGCAGACCAAGAGAAGCATTTTCCTTTCCTCTGGGGCCTCCAGGATTTAATTTACAGTAAAGCTCCTGAGCTCCCACAAAAGTTAAATATATATATATATATATTTCCTCTCTGGTCGCTACAATGGCTGATGTGGAGCCATACAGAGGGAGAGAACTTAGTGTTAACCTGAGAGGCAGTATGGCTTTCAAGAATAGGGAAGGAACTGTATCAGAAATACCAGAAAGAGCTTGGGTTCATGTTTTTTTTTTTATGTTTACAAGGTCCTCAAAGTCCTTAGCTGACTGAGAGTTTGATTGTACCAGCAGAGGATGATTTTCTCTATTGAAAGGCTGACATTGAATTCTGTTCATCTTCTCCTTTATACACAATAAAAACCTTGAGAACTTCAGTGATTTGTATATTATAGCAAATTAAGAGTTAGAAACTATCCTAAATGTTTGCAACCTTGCAATTGGAACCTTTCTTACAAAGCATATGTACCAAATAGGTTCTTTTCTAAAAACAATTTCTCCGCTTCAGTAAGTAGTCAGTAGTAATAGACATAGTTTTTGCACTCCTTTTGTTTGTCTACAAATTAGTTAAGAACACTAAATGGCAAGCTTACAGTACCAACACCATTGCTCTGCCAAAAAAAAAAAAAATGGTCCATCTCTTCCCAAATATCAGGAGTTCATTTTCCTCAGCACAGGGTGGCAAGCAATTACAGACTGAGAGATACGCTGTTCCATGCTCTGCACAGATGTCATGGGTAGATGAATGTACATGTCTTGTATACAACCATTAGCCCTAGAAAAAAAGATTGATAATGGCAATGAGAATGTTAGTGCGCCTTTGTTTGCCCTGCTCTCTTTTATATGAGGTTTTCTTCATGCTTCTCCTTTCCATTGCAGAATATTGTACATGCATTTGGCATTCAATGTTTTTGTCAAGGATTTTTCAGACTTTCCTTATACAGATGCTATTTATCTATTCTAATAATTCTCTGTAAGATTTGAAGAATTCTAATAGCAAATTTACTCTTTAAGTTATAAGACACCCATTAACAAAAATTCAAATTGTTACCATGCTAAAATTTTCTACCCCAATATACTGTAACTACATTCATGTTTATTTAGCTCCATGTCTGTGTTTTAAAACACACCATTCTCAATACAGAGTGCAAACCATCATACTTATTAAATGATTCAAATTGTACCCTCTGCCAATGTCAGCGTGACACCAGCCCTCCCACTATGCCTGCCATAAATGACACCAGCAACCTAAACAATCCTTAGTTCCCAGCTGGGGATGCAAAGTGACATTCTTGTGGTTGTGCTCATGTAGAATGAAAATATTAAAGAGTAAAATACCTGAGCTGTTTCTGATCACAGAAAGATGACTGGGTCATTAGCAAGAAATTCTGATATTCACTTTGATCATAGTTTTGAAACATATTCTTTTCCTCCCCTAAAGTAATATCATGACATGGTGATTATTAAGATCCCAATGAAAATACAGAGAAAAAAGCAAGGCTTAGAGACCATGAGAATAATAGCCCCTGCACCCAACTATATAGGATCTGTCTACAGGCTTATTCTCCTTGAGAGCAGAACTTGAAATCTACATGTCTGTGAAATAAAGGACCAGTTTTCAGCTTGTATCTGGAATTTGCAGAAGTTCTACCAAAAGAGGAAAAATTTAAATTGCCTCTCCTTCTGCCACAAAGGGGTCAAATAAGAGAGGCAACCAACCTGCTAAACAGTGTGCTCTGTGCATAGATACAGATAGCTGCAGAGCTGCAGGAAATAAGAAGTTAGAGTTTCCAGGGAGACTTAAGGAGCTGCAGAGATTTTCACAAGCAGCACTGCAGAGGAGCAGGGGTTCCTGATTCAAGAACATTGAAACGTGAACATGAAAGAGAAGAGCACTAATCTCTCACACTCAGAGCCTTAGAACCTAAAAATTTAAGAAGCCAAAACTGGTTCAGAACAAAAATTATTCCCTTAACTACATTTGATTACATGATTTTACCAGTTTCTACTAATGGTGCATCACCTCCACTTATTATCATTCAAAGTTTATGTAGTGTAATAACATAATTCTCTTTCCATTAAATGGTTTCATTCATTCTCAGCCAATCTTTTTGATTATCTATGAAGTCATGAGTTTTTAAAACCCTTTAGATATCTAATGCCTGAGGTAAGAAGACTATATACATATCTCTTACAGATTGCTGTCTTTGCACATATTTATATCTACCAAGAATTTGATGCATTTCACTTGCAATACTGACATGGTTTCTGAGTCATAAATTTCAGCTTAGCATGCACAAATACATTAAAAAACAACAATCATAGGGTGCAAATTATTGTCTACTTTCCTCTCAATGCACAAGTCCAATTGAAAACACTATCCAAACACTGAGCTGCAAGCTGCTTCAGTCATGTCTGTAGGAGTCAACAACATGCAGAAGACATCAAGACCAAAATTAAGAACTATCAGACTGCCCCTTTTGACAGCCGCTTCTCCAACCAGAACTAGACCAGGAACTGTTGGCAGAACTTCCTGGACTTCCACCATTGTGAGAGGGCATCGATCACTAAAGGGGGTGTTTCTCCATGTGCTAACGGTACCAGCATGTGTACAAGTCCCTTTGCCCCACACCCTGGGTGCCAGCCTGGAACAACATTTCTAAGAAGATCTGAACTGCCTTCACCCCACCTCTCTTCTGTCCTCCATATTCTCCCAGGGAGGTGAAGGGGGACCTGAGATCCTGAATCATGCCTTAACTAATAATAAATACTTGTTGAAAAGTGTAAAAATAAAAAAAAAAAGAACAAGAAAAAGAAAACACTATCCATCAAATGTACAAAGTGGCAGATGCCATCTATTGTTTGAGAGGTCCAAGTGCATCCTAATTATACTCTTCTGAGTCTAGTTTCATGTTGGGATTATCCAGATATAGGCATATCAAAAGGTGCTGTGATGTATTACACGCAAAGAATATTCAACACATTATGGTGCTAGTTTTTTCATTAACTAACTGGATTATGTTGCTCAAGACCCCCATGTGTCTTGACCTCTTATAAGTAACAGACTCTCTTTCAGTTCTGGCTCATGCAAAGCCACTTGTGGAAATTTAATCTTTACACACAGAAATCTTGATATAAAGCAGACTCAAATCCCAGAAAACCAAACAATGCTTTCTGGGGCTAACCTGTGATATATGTTGACTACAAACTGTAAAACAGAATGTTTTCTGTGTAAATACGGTATAGACATAAACTTAAGACACAAGTATACAGTACATCACTCTAGGCAATAATTTATCACCAGGTACAGTAAAGAAGAAAAGAAGTAAAAATAGAATGACCATAACTCTTGGCAATTTTTAAAAGACCTCTAACAATTCACTATAAAAAAAGCATACTAGCTGTTTAAATTTTTGTCTGATAGTTGGGGAAAATGTTTTCCAGTCTTATGTGCTAGAGGGTCTGTAAAATTTCTTTTTAAGTAGACCACATGACAACTACAATCTTTCCCAGAAGAAAAATATATGAAAAATACAGCAAAATGTGACACCTGCTAAATCTTGTTTCTCACCCCTTGACTCTTTAGATCATGTTATGTTCTCCCAAATAAGTTTGGTAACATAGAAGATGGTCAGGCCTATGTCCAGTGGTTTATGAAGGCAGACAGCAGTATCATACTCGGGAAATCTGTCTATGGCCTGAAAGACTTGCAATGGATCTGGCTTGCTTGGTGGACACATTTCCAACCTAATATTCAGTGTCATACTTCTAACACTGACTGACCTTCAGAAGTATGAACACAGATTTATCCCATGTGCACTAACTCTACAAAATACGATGAATCTTTTACTTTAACAATGTGGAAAGTCTATACATCCAGAGAGGATACTTTTTGCTTTGTGTATATTTTCTCCCTTTCAGGGCTTACCAGACTAGAAATCATTCCTATGAACTTGAACAACTCAAGACAAGCCCTTCAGCCTGACCACAAGCCAAACTTATCTTGAGATAGTTGAGCTTCTCTGCCTGCCAGGGCCATCTCATATGTCAGTTAAGAAAAACTGCTTGTTACGAGGTTTTACATCCTTATCTATCTTGTGTGGAGGCCAATCTCTTCAGATAACTAAAGTAGGTTCTGTCATCTCTGAAGACTTAAGAGCTGCTAAGCAATTACCTCCCCTACCTCCTCACTCTGAATTTTTCTGGCATCAATCATTAGGTTTTCTCCAAGATCATGCTTCAGATTCAATTCCTCCATGTCATTCTATCTTTAATCCCATCTAGGATCAATTATATTTCTTCCTAAATGAGTGACATTTTCATTTCTTTGAAATTATTTAGGTACCAAATGGATTTGTTGGCAGGGGGACCAAAGTTCCTGACAGTATGCCTTCCTCCTTCCATTTTCTATAACTCTCTCTGAAGGCCAGGGTCTGTGAGCTCCAACAGACTCATACATTCTTTGTGAAGAGCCAGCTGTAGAGTGTAGCCTATATAATAAATGTCTTTGAGTTCTGCAAACTAATTATTAAACCACTTATAAGATATTTTCTTCAAGCTAAATATTCCAAATACTTTGTATTCATTTTTTCCTATCTGTTCTATTTTCTTCTGCTTTCTTTTAGGTCTTCTTACATCATATTTTTTTACCATATAGATTCTACCATCATATATACTTGGGCATGAACTGAAAATAAGGTGAATTTATCACTTCCAAATATTTCATTTCTGCATAATATATCAACAGTTTCATTCTTACCTTGTTAGCCATAGCAGAAATCTGCCAACACCAGGAAAGTTTGTAGTCCATTATGACTTTTCTGTTCTTTCTTGCTCGGATTAGTCGGTCTTTGATGTCATTGTATGTAGACTTTTTGTCTCACTACATGTCAGAAAACTCCACACTCATTCTCGTGGCATTCTTGCTAATATAAACAGGGAGTGACTAGCTTCTGACCTGGTACCTGGAATATTATCAAGGACATCAAATAGCAGAGATATCTCTTTCAGATGTTGTTATTTGTGACTTTGTAATTTCAATAACCTAAAGGGTGATTTTATTAGAAAAGCTAAGGAGATAATACTGTAATCATTCATAAGTGTAGAGCACTTTGAAGGGCTTTTGCATATATAATCCATTGTTGTAGCCTGAGCAAGACAATATATAATTATCCATTTTTTACAAATACAATAACTGAGGTTTAGAGAAATTAGTGATTTGCCTACTGTCCACTAATAGTAGAAATGCAAGTCACAATAAGAATCCAGATTTTCTGATTCTCTATCTAAGAATTCCCTTCTCTACATCAGGGTTTTCAAATTTTATTCACTAGGAGCTCTAAGAACTTCTGGAAGCCCACTCAGGAACCTGCCATGAGGTAAGAAGGAGCCAAGTGGCCAGGCCTTTATGCTTCAGCCCCTGCGGGTCTATGTGTGTATCTAACTTCATCAACTGGGCTTCTATTCAATCTTCATTTTAAAAGATTTCTGCTTAGAACGTGAGAGTACTAGGAGCCATGAAGGATGAATGGGTCCAAAGAATTAAAATAAGCTAAAACATGAGTGAATTAGGGATCACCAAATATACAGCCAGAGACCTGTAGCGTTTTGCTCAGCAGCAGCTCTGCTAATGAGAAGATGATCCCTCCTCAGAGAATAATAAAGGTGCAGCAGACATTGTTCTTCATCTTAATGAATGTGAAACCTGCTGAGAAAAATAGGATAGCTACATACAAAAATGCACAGACACACATGACATGATTATGCTAACACATACATAACAATGATGGTTCAGAAAGCTCTAGTGCTGGCATGATGCTGCAGTAGCCATAGCAAAATCCCATCCACCTTGCTCACTATGCCATTGCCCTCCTTCACTGAGCCCTTCTAATTGCCCGAGGCCCAGAATTCTCATAAATCCTTACCTTTCCTTAGGAAAAAAAAAAAAAGGAGGAAAGCATTCTGATAAACAAAGCCACAAGAGAGTGTGTGCCACTCCTCCTAAGGCAGATAGCATTTTTAAAAATGGACTCTACCAAGGAAAAGGGCAAGGTTAAAGAGAGAGAAGTGAATCACTAATAGTCCAGTCAGTCTTTGGTGAAGTAGGCAGTTTAGAATAGATCTCCTCATGATGCTTCATGTCTATCCACATTTAGGCATACAGGCATCCCCTGGTACACCACTACCACACCTGAAAACCCAGGTAAATCTCTGGTGAAGCAAACGGAGCTTAAGCTTTAGAGCCACTTAGATGCATGGACATCCTCCTTGGCCCTGAGAGAGGTATTAGCAATATGTTCTTGTAAAATTGTAAAAGTGAGACATTTTTTTATAGCCACAATTGTTTAGGTTATTGGATCTTTCCATTCTGACTTTACCATAACTCCCTCGTACTGGGTGGCAGTGGTGTGGCTGTAGGCATTATTGAAGCCCAGCTAATAGGAAGCTGAATTGAGAAGTATTTGATTTGCGTTAGCAGAATATATTTATGTGGCTCGCAGTTGCCTCTTTATAAAATTAGGTTATTCCTAGCTATCCTAGTTTAAGAATGGCTTCCATAAATATTTGTATTGCCCTTTGAGCCATCCTATGAGGGAGCACTCCAGAGGTTATATTGAGATATACTGGCCTCATATAGCACCCACATAGAAACATGTGGGAAATAGAGAGAGAAAAAAAAGTAGAAAATTCATCAAATGGGCAACATTCTAAGTAAAGGATTCATTTATCATCCTAAGCAAAATAGAAGCTCTCACCTGTTGAGGAAAACTCAATAATGTGGAGTATGTAATTATAGATGAACCATATTTTTTCTGGGAATTATGTGGATTTAACTTTATCAGAAGTCCCATGTTTGAAGTACACAAGTTTGGGAGCAGTACTACACAGCAGTACCTTTCAGTGTGGTCATGCATAAGCATCCCAATTGTCAAACTATCAAACAAATTTCAGTCAACCATGTTAAATAAAACACTGAATTATCTTCATATTCTCTCCATAAAAGATATTTAAAAATCATTTCAAATGAAAAAGCAATAAAAAACTAATCAGCCAAAAAATGTAGAAACAAACAAACAAACAAACAAAAAAGCAGGAGGGAGGGTATTGTAAAGATGTGGCACGCAATTCTAATCTAAAATGATATAATGCTTTTCTGGATATAATTATACTTGCAGTATTTGTCAGTTTTTTAAATTTATCATTTGTTTTCATTTCTTTTCTCATCCCAAATAAACACCATTTTTGATTCTCATTATGTGTTTTTTAATCTTCTATTATTTTTGTAACAGAGTCTCAACATTATAGAAGCTTCTGGCCTACAAATTTTCTCATTCTGGGAGTTATATTTGAGGTGAATTATACTGGGAAGATTTTGTGCCTCACAGCTATTTAATGTGAACTTCTTAAACTCAGTAAAAATTAAATATTTGTATTTCTTTCCATGTCTAAACTTTCTATCTACTTACAATCTCTCTCCTTCAACAGAACACTTAAAGAAAACTGAAAGATTATTCATAATTTATACAATTTTCTTCTTCTTCTAGAAAAAGATGAATCATGGTTATAATTTTTATTTTTACCACTGCCCTTTGTTCAGCCCCACAAACGACTTAAAAAGCATAATCATTCCTGCAAAAAATTCAGAATCATTGCCAAATAAAAATGATTCATTTTTTACCAAAAAAGAAATAATACTGCATTAACAATAAAATCTCTGTAAGCATAAAAGTCATGAATCCATTTCTCAAAAATTTATTTTGCAAGACTATTCATGCCTTTCATTTAAGGAAGTAGTACTCATATATTTTAAGTTTCACAAGCATGTCATTTACTAAATTTACATCAAATATAATATGCTGTATCTATAACATAGTATCTAAGTACGAAAGTCAGTATTTTAATATAATTGCCCATTTATATTAAAAGCCTCTTATAAAAATCTTTTTCCCTTCTGAAATATCTCTTTTTCCCAATGAGAATAATAGTCATAATTACAGAGTAGTAACACATGACAGATAATGTTCCAATTTTAGAAAATTAGCTCTTTCTTAGCCTTGCAATGAAACCCTTTTTATCTGAATTTGGTATCGGTGTCATATAGAATGAAGGTGTTATTTGGCTTTTCAGGGTAAAGAGACACCTAGTAAAGGATTCACTAAGACAAAATTGTTGCATTAGCTAACACTGAGAGTACTCAAAGAAAAACAAGATAACCAAAGAAAATGGTTTTGTTCAGTTGAAGTAGCTTTTTAAAAGGAAAACTTTAAGCCATTTCTTTAAATTAAAAATCAAATTTTATATTCACAGAGCATTGATATTTCTTCTGGTAAATCTGAATGTACAGTGAGCCATTTTAAAACATTTCTTGATATTGTATAAGTCTAGTACTATATCCAGTCTGTTTATCACATGGTTGAAAATTTAGTCTCCTATTGGATTTTGTTAACCAATGTCACCATAAAACAAACAAACAAATAAATAAATACATATTTTGAAAAATGATAAAATAAAATAAAATAAAATGTAGTCTCCAACTCCTCTAACAAGGTTATCTAGAATGTTTGAATGGTCAGTAATAATACAGTGAAATGAATACTGGCCAGCATGTCTATGTCCAAGCCTACCGCTGTACAACCTTTCACTAGACCTCGATTTGCCCTTAAAGTGAGAAGTGGGGATGGAGGGTTAAATATAATCTTTTTTTGAGAACTTATTTATTGAGTAACTACCCATCACCATGGATAAATCGGTATTCTCTTTAATTCGCACAATAACTTTGTTATTTTCTTCATTTTATAAATGAGGAAACTGAGTCTCAGAGAAGGGAAAGAAAACAGATAGAAAACTCCCATTTATTAAGACTGCTAGAGACTTTGCTTGTTGCTGTACTTAGTCTTTTATAAGTAAGTCTGCCAGCTCCGCATCCTATGGAATAGGAAACTTGTTCTCAGAAAAGTGAATACATTGCTAATAAATGGCAAACCAGATTTTGAATCAAGGTTGCCTAAATCACATGCCTTGTGATCCTTTTCACTAGTGATGCTGCTGCTTCTTAATTGTAGTAAGAACACTTAACATGAAATATGTCTTCTTAACAAATTTTTATGTGTAGAATACATATAAACTTGTTAACTTGAGGCACAATGTTGCACAGCAGATCTCTAGAACTTATTCACTCTGCATGACTAAAACTTAACAGCAACTCTCCATCTCTCTCCCTAACCAGGCCTTGGCACCTACCATTCTATTCTCTGTTTCTATGAGTTTGACTATGGTGCATGCATCCTGTAAGTGGAACCAGGCAGTATCTCTTCTTCTGTGAATGGCTTATTTCACTTGGTATAATGCCCATAATGGCCATTCATGTTATCCCAAATGACAAAATTTTCTTAATTTTTGATGCTGAATAATATTTCATTGTATGTATATATAACATTTTCTTTATCTATTCATCTGTTTATGGGCATGTAGATTGTTTCCATGTCTTGACTACTGTAAATAATGTTTCAGTAAACATAGGAATGCAGATATCACTTCAAGATTCTGATTTCAATTATTTTGGATCTGTACCCAGAAGTAGACCTATTGAATTATATGATAGTTCTATTTTAAGTTTTTAGGGAGGTCCATACTATTTTCCATAATGGCTGAACAATTTTATATTCCCATCAATAGTATACAAGTATTCTTATTTCTATACATCTTCACCAGCACTTGCTATCTTTTTTTTATATTAATCATACTGACAAATGTTAAGTGATATTGCATTTCCCTGATGATTAATAATGATGGTGAGTTTCTTTTCATTTATCTGTTGGCCATTTATATGTTTCTTTGAAGACATGTGTATTAAAGTCCTTTGCTCATTTTTAATTAAGTTACTTGGGAATTTTATTTATTTATTTGTTTGTTTGTTTTTTTGTTTTTTTGCTATTAAGTTGTAGAAATTCCTTACATATTTTAGGTCATAATCCCTTATAAGACAGATGGTTTGCAAATATTTTCTCCAATTCCATGGGTTCCTTTTGACTATGGTGTTTCCTTTGCAATGCATAGCTTTTTAATTTGATATCGTCTCACTTGCCTATTTTTGTTTTTGTTGCCTATGTTTTTGGTGTTTTATCCAAGAAATCATTGCCAAGACCAACATCAGAAAGTTTTTCCAGTATGTTTTCTTCTAGAAGGTTTCCAGTTTCCAGTTTTACATTTAAATCTTTAATCCATTTTGAGCTGATTTTTGAGTGCAGTGAAAGGCAACAGTCCAAATTCATTTTTTTTAATGTGGGTATCTAGTTTTCCCAAGACCAGTTGAACAAACTATTCTTTCCCCACTGTGTAGTCTTTTAACCCTTGTCAAAAACCAGTTGACTGTATATACATGAGTTAATTTCTGGGCTATTTAACATACTTTTATGATAAAAACTCTAAACAAACTAGGTATAAAAGGAATTTTTATAGGTTATAAATGCCAAATACAAAAAATCCACCATTAGCACCTTACTCAACCATGAAAACTGAAAGTTTTCCTCTAAGAAGATCAAGAACAAGGCAAAGATGCCCACTCTTGCCACTTCTATTCAACACTATACTGAAGTCCTAGCCTGAGAAATTAGGGAAGAAAACAAAATAAAAGACATCCAAATAGGAAAAAAAGAAGTAAGTTATCTCCATTAGCAGATGACATGATCATATATATAGAAAACTCTAAAGATGCAACAATAAAACTATTAGAACTAATAAAGAAATTCAGTAAAGTTGCAGAATACAAAATCAACATACAAAAATCAGTTGCATGTTTATACACTAACACTGAACTATTTGAAGAAAAAAATGTTTAAAATTCCATTTACAATAGCATCAAAAAGAATTTTTAAAACTGCTTAGGAATCATCTTAACCAAGGAGATGAAAGTCTTGTGCACTGAAAAATACAAAACACTGATGAAAGGAATTGAAGAAGACACAAATAAATAGAAAGGCATCCCAAGGACCAAAAGACTTCATATTGTTTAAATATTCACACTCCCCAAAGCCATCTATAAATTTGATTGCAATCCTTCTCACAATCTCAATGACATTTTTCATAGAAATAAAAAGGGCAATTTTAAAATTCATATGGTACCACAAAAGACCTTGAGTAACTAAAGGAATCTTGAGAAAGAACAAAGCTGCAGTCACCACACTTTTTGATTTCAAATATATTATAAAGCTATAATGATTAAAGTAATATGTTACTGGCATAACAACTTCTTCTTGAATCAATTTTTCTCTCAGCTCTCTTCCAGTCAGATAAATGGACCAATGAAAGTTAGGAAATTGCCTAATCTTCAAAGATATTTTAATGTGCTCCCCCCCCAAGAAAAGCTCCTATTACACTTGTAAGGACACGTTTCCCAGAGCATTTCCATCAGTTTAAAGGCAAGTTAAAGGAAAATTACTAGTAGGCCTCAACTTCATTTAAGTTCTGATGATCCAGAGAAATTGTATCATTTTGGAGCAATAACTACAACATGAAATTTATTTATAAAAATCATTAGTTTTTAAAAACATTACTAATATCTTAAAGAAATGTTTTTAAACACATAAACCTGGATAAAATGGAAGGTGAATACATAACTGCAAAATGCTCTAATTAGCAGTCTCACTGAATGAACTTATTCAGTCATACTTTTTAATTCATAAATTATGTAAATGTCTAACTACTTTGCTGTATACCTGAAACTAATAGAAAATAACGTTGGCTATCAACTGTAATTGAAATATAAAAAAAATTAATAAATTAAAAATAAGAAACTTTTCCAAGCAATAATCTTACTTAAAAAGACAAAACACTCATTGTCTTCTTCAGAAGATTATTAAGATTCAGGGAGACCTGACACCTGTCCAGCCCATACTGTGGACTAGATATCTAAGCAGCCTGAATACCTTGGCCTGGTACGCAACTGCTGCTCTGCACAGAAGAACTGGTTTAAATGCCACTATCAACAGCTTATTAAAAAATGGATAACTGAGTGAAAATTACCCAAGGGGCCATTAAAAGAAACTAACAGGTGTCTTTTTGACCCCAAGAATAAAAACATAACCTAAGCCAAAGGAATATTTGAAATATGAGCAAATCAGGGAAAGAATTATTACACCAGACCTAAGGCAAATGCATCAACAACAACAACGAAAAACCCTGAATATTCTACTTGTAATCAAAACATGTGTATCTGTCAAAACCACTCACTCTTTTGGCTACTGAGATTTGTGTAGCCAAATAATTAAATATCCCTTGCTCTTTGGGAGCAGAGAGAAGCTTCTGTTTCACTATGGCATGAAACATAATGCAACAGGGACTTAACAGGTGAACATTATTCCTCCCAGATGAACCTGCATTATACGAGTAAATGAAGGATTTTGTCACGTATCACTATGTTGTAGATTGTGGGAAAATTTCTGAAACATTAATTTGCCCTTAACCACATGAATGAATGAATCAGCATTTTAAGAACCCTGCCTTAAAATTAAAAAATAAAATTCTACATTTTTTGCCTGTTTGATTATAATATCTTAACAGTAGCACCTGCCACAGCATCTGTTCTTCGACAATAAGAAAATACCCGTGTTTGCTCTTTGTATTTTTTCTGTTAGTTTCAGCTGCTCCCTAAACCATAAAACCAGAAATAAATCAGTTTAAAAGATAAGCTTGAGGTTCTGAAAAAAGGAGAGAAAGGAACCAATGAGATCGTGAAGAAAAGAGATACAAAGGACAAAGTAGGCAATCAAAAGCTGAATCTGAGAGGAAAGGAGGATCTGGGGAGCCTTTCATCTCTAAATAACCAATTCAATCTGTCACTGATATGTCCCCTGTTATGTTGTTGCTGAAAATTGCCACCATCTGACAGATACCTGGTGGATGGTAAAATTCTGCAGTCTGGTCTACCTAATGGGTAAATCAGAACCAATCTTGCCTTTGTACCTCTACTACATAGTGGTCGCTTCCCAGCAGATCTGATACCTGGATTCAGGGAAAAACTGCTATAGATATAATGCATAACCACCCTCATCATTTAGGAAATTTCCTCCCTGCAGAGAGCTGTTATACTGTATTACAATCTTCTTACTTCCCTAAGAATTGTATCAAAAATGTCTGTCTCCTTGACAAAGGCAGACCATGTGGATTGCCTTTTACCTCTGCTCCCGAAAATGGGGTGCATTTTATATGACCTGTCAAGCCATTGTGGAAAATAAGGACACAACGCAGAATCTAAACTAAGATCTAGTTGATTTAATAAAATTTGCCACTCTAGTTTCTTTAACATAGCAAAATTTAGGATTTCTCTTGTACATAGCTGTTACTGGAGAATAGGGATCCTCTTCTGGCATGTTGTCCAGGTTCTTAATGTCTTGAACAAAGAAATGAGCAAGACACCAAAATACTGTAGAAAAGAAAAGCTTTATTAGAAGGGAAAGTACACTTCCATATGTGAAAGCGAGCCTGAGCAAGAGAAGTGTGGCTCAAAAGGCCTGGTAACAAAGACTTTGGGGTTTTTATCTCTATTTGCTGTGTGTGGTTACTTTTTTTAGAGGGTTGGGCTTCCTTGACTGACAACTAAGATTGACAGGACTCAGTGACTCATCATTTTGCTTTCTGCGCATGTTTGTTCCCAGAATTCAGTCTGTTATAATGATATTAATAAACTTCTGGGCATATGGTCATATTATAACGATGGTATAATGAGGCTCAGGTGAGTTGAAGGTCTTTGGGGTCTTCATTGCACAGGTGCAAGTAACTAGCTTAAACTGGTACCTAATTCTCTGCCTACTTGTTTCTTTGTGTGAGTTAGAAAAATGCCTTCTGGCTTGCTTAATTGAGAGTGGATTAGGATAGGATGACCTCAGTGTCTTTGCAGGCAACACACAGCCCCTTAACTAATTTTCCTGCCTAACTCTTTTCTAAGAGTCATGAACTCCCTTATTATTAGTATGGATATTGAGGGACAGGAAGTCTCTTCTTCTTTATCTGCTTTCTGCTGAGAATGGTCATAGTCCCTACCTACAGGGGTTTCATGGAGCTCTTTCCACTTCTGCCTCAATCACGGTAGGGTCTTGGGTTTTCTGCTGAAGTGCCATCTCAGTCCCTAGACAAGGAAAAGAAGATACAAATTTATTATTTAAACCATATATCTATTAATTTCTATTACTGATTTGCCTGTTAAGCAAGTTAAGGAAAACAGGCTTGGTTAATATATTTCTTAAAGAGTAAAAAAGACCTTTGGCCTGAAGTTCCCTCCCCTTTCAGACTATAAGGGCCCTGTCTAGCTTAACACCATTTTTGCTAACAATGGGTTGATGACCTTTATCAATAGCCAGAGGATCCTAGTCACCAGTTTCAGGACAATTATCAGGATTTGAGGAAGAGTGTCTTTTTCTCTAAGAAAGGAAAAAAAAAAAAAAACTTAACTAGGTTCACTAAAAAGATTAAAAATTTTACAAGTGATGTCCTGCCTCACAGCCACAATTTATAACCCACCTGAATAAATAAATTATGGCATTCAAGGAAAGTGGAAGGGAGGATTCGTGATAATCAGAGGAAGGGAAATTTTCTAACCTTTAAGGAGAATGTTAGTTGATGTTAGCAAACTCTTACTTAAAAGGCTCTTCCCAAAGAGTCTATGTACTTCTCCAGTAAAATGTCAGAGTTCTATAAGTTTTCTTTATCTAATAAGTTATAGTACATGATGATATACTTATTATGGAGTCTGATTTCTTCATCAAAACTCACCAATAGAAACCTGATGCCACTGAATAACTAAAATCAGTAAAATACTTCAGAACCCAAGGCAGCACCAGGCTTATAGCCCTGAGGATCCCCGGAATGAAACCCACTGGGCCCTGAACTACGTGACTCAGCATATCATTAACAATTTAATGTTTTTCAGTCTTCCCAGGTTCACCCAGTTGATGGGCTTATTATTCTTATAAATCCAAAAACATGAGTTAAATTTTGTCCTTAGCCAACTGGTTTTGAACCATTGCAAGACTATAAAATTACCTCTTAATCCAAAGTCTTCATGCCATTATTCAGTGCAGGTCCAAGTGGATATGGAACTCAGTCCAAATTCATCTCACCTCTATGAGGTAACTAAAAAAGACTTGTTCATTCTGAGGTGTGTCAGTTTGCATTTGCTTATAAGAACAAGGACTCTATGTCTTTTCCTTGTATCCTCAAAGAATGAAGGCTTTATTAAGGAGATGTAGAGAAAAAGTAATGTCATCCACAGAGCTAATCATTGATAGGTATAATGTTCATACTGAGAGGAGAAAACTGAGGCCCAGTCTGTCATGCAAATTGCCCTCACCCTTGTCATATTATGGATTCAAGACAGAGCTTTGGAGTGACAATGATGAGTTGTTTCTGCAATGCCCAGGAAAGCCAGCTTAATGGACTTCTTACCACCACATGTCAGAATCAGGGTAGAGGGCTGACTCTGTATCAAATTTGCTGTACCACCGATGGTACTATTTGTATAGGAAAAACACACCCCTGTGTGTTTCTTTACTATTCACACAGGATACTTCACTTCTGAGACTTCTTGTCATTAAATGTGTGGGAGATTTTCCCCACATCAAGTAATTCTCTGCAATACCAGTTAGATATCCTACAATTTCACTCAATTATGACACTATTTACCTAGAGATAGCATTGTATCCCACAGGTTAAGGGCTCAGTCCCACAAAACTGCCCCTGTCCAATATAGATGCCAATCTCCAGCCAGTTTATTACCCATACTTCTGACCAATCAGCTATAATTTGCAGTTCCCATGACCCCTATCTTGGGTTTAATAGTTTGCTAGAAACTCAAGGAAACACACTTATCAGTTTATTATAAAAGGATATAATAAAGGATACACGTGAACATACAGAGGGAAGAGATGCATAAGGCAAGGTATGGGGGAAGTGGCGCAGAGCTTCCATGCCCTCTTCAGAAGCATGCCACCTTCCTGGCACTTCCATGTGTTTAGTAACCCAAAAGCTCTCTGAACTCCACACTTTAGGGGTTTTTATGGAAGCTTCCTCACATAGGCATGATTGATCGTTGATTCAACCTCCAACTATCTCCCCTTCCCAGAAGTCAGGGGAGTGGGACTGAACGTCCCAAGCTTGTGGTCATGGCTTGATATTTCTGGTGTGCAGCCCTCATCTAGGAGCTATATAGGGGCCCACCCAGAGTTAATTTGTTAGAACAAAAGACAGCAGATGCTCCAATCACCCAAGAAATTCATTTAGGAGCTCTGTGTCAGGAACCTGGGTCAAAGAAAATTTTAGAACAAAAGATTCTCCTAGTGCTCTTATCACTTAGGAAATTAAAAGAATTTTAGAAGCTCTGTTCCAGGAACTGGGGACAGGTGTGTGTGTGTGTGTGTGTGTGTGTGTGTGTGTGTGTGTGTGTGTGTGTATTTCCCCCCTATTATTTTACACTATCCATCTGTTCCTTCTTTTCTGGGAGGTCTTCTTGTTCCTGGGCTTCTCACAAGAATACTGAAATTGGTCCCTAGAGACAGGAAAGGCCAGAACCTTCTGTGTTTCCAGTTTCATCACTTAATAATTCACAGTGTTATTTATTTCATCATTCCTATCAATGAGCTTTCATAAATCTCCCCCATCAACTTCTCAATAATCCTCCCTAAACCCCTGTGCTGCTTATTTTATTGTTGAACTGTATTACTATAACTAAAAGAAAACAGTAAATTGATCAAAGTCGTGACCTCACATAGTGTTCTCTTGACTCTAAGTAGTAATTATGTCTTTCTTCCTTAAGACATTTCTGTTAACTCTGGGGCAAACTAAAGATATTTCCTCAGGTTCTAATCTTTGTAAACAATTGAAAACTCTGTTAAAGGAGATGATAACAAAGAATAGTGTTTGCCATCTTAATACTTGACCGTGACTGGCAACTATGGTGAATCTTGCATATTTGACTCATAAAACTGACTTCTTACCAAAGGAAGATGCAAAAGAGGCAATTCCAGTGAACCGTTCTCCTATCCTAGTATTGTTGGTTGCTCTTCTTCCATTATCTTCTTAATCTTAATTCTGTTTAACTCAATTATTGATGTCAAAATTTACATGCTCTTAATTTACGAGTTCCTTTGTTTGTATGAAGGGGGGCATTCAAAGGATTTATCATAAAAATGCCAGGAACTAGATTTTCATTTAACATATCTCCTTAGTGTCTTGTTGCACCTGGTACATTTCCAGCCCTCGAAATTCTTCTGTCAGATTAAGTGACACTTCATGACTGGATAAGACTTCAGCCCCACTCCCACCCAATGCTAATCTACTGCCAGAAATGAAAGCAACCGCTTTCATAGCTGAAGCCAACACAGAGTCTAACAGGAAATGCTTGAGAATGCTTAGTCTGTCAGGCGACAACGCTAAGGCTCATTAGAGAGGATCTGGTTCCAGATTTGCCATGGCAACCTCTAGAGATACATATCTAGTATGTTAGTGACATGCTGACATCACAGTTAGCTCCTTGAAAGAGAAGCAAGAAGAGGCAGACTCCCTGATTATCACTGTAAGGTTAAAATGATGCCCTGAAAGGGGGGTGTGGAAAGAGTTGTTTTTACATAGTTTAAATTGCTATTTCAGATAAGAGCAGGAAATATGTTACTGTTTTGCATCTTCTTTTTCAGAAAAAATGAGATCTGCTATGGCATATAAAAGTCTATCGGCATTTAACAAAACAAGAATAATAATTTATTATTTAGCTTCCAACCAATACTTTGTCTCCTTTGAAAATGAATTCTGAATACTGTTTGTACTTACAGCACAAAGTTTATGTCTTTTTAATCTTAATTCTTTCTTTTATTAAGCATTGAAATAGCAATGGATTATTAATTTAGTGGTATACTGCAGTGATGATTGCATAGGCAATCAGATTCTTTCAAAACTGTTGAAATCCTCTTCAGTACCCCTGAAATAGGATGGACACATAGAGGAAAGAGCATAATGAGAGTTAGTGATGTTTTTCAAAAGTCACCCTATCTGTCCTACTCTTTTAGTGGAAAGGAGGGATGTGGATAGTAGCAAGCATGTTAGACAGCAGAGCAGCTTGAAAGAATGAAATTATCATTGTTAGGGTCTGATGTGAAGAATTTTCTATTAAACTCACTAACCTCTGAATCTTCCAGGTATGCTTCCAGCTCTGGGAAAAGGAAAGAGGAATTGCACAACTGAAAGGGGAAGGCCTCGTGAGGGTTGGGGTGATGTCACTGGCCTACTAAAATCTGGACCAGATCTCCCTTTTTCATCATAGTGAGACAGAAATTGCAAGACACCAGGAGACACAAACTGGCTAAAAATGTTTTCTTCTCACCTTATTCCTTTTAAACACAGTACCAAGTCACATTCAGACATTATGTTCTCTTGACTCCTCTTCTTCAACCAACTTATACCCTGTTTCTTTGCTCTCCTGTCTACACCTAAGGTCCTCAGCCCCTTTTCCTCCATTCTCTATTAAATCCAGTCTAAAGAAGATTTTGGCCACCTCTTTCAACCAAACCCACTCTTATCACAGTTGAAATGATCTCCAATGATCATGAACATTTTATAGCATAGACTCACCACCATCTTTGGTACTGACTTCATTTGTCTGAGACACACCAGCATCTCAAATTTTCCTCCTTACTCACCAGATCACTCTTTTTTAATTTTTTGGCTGGTTTTCCTCTTTCTCCTCCCCACAAATTCACCCCAGGGAATGGACTCCCTGGACTATCCCATCTAGTCTCTTGGTTTTAAATACCATATGTCTGCTGGCAACAACCAAATTTAATAGCCCAGACCTGTTCTCTAAACCCCAGACAAAATAACCTACTTAATATTTCCATTTGAATGCCCAATTATAAATTTCAAATTCAGCATATTAAAAACTCAACTCCTAATTTTTGGAAGTGAGATAGAGGATAAAAAAGTTGCCGGGGCCTGGCAGCTCAGAGCACCTCAGGCTGGAAACAGTGGCAGGTTGTGAGGTTGGCAGAGGATAATTAAACAATTGTGGAAAACTCCATGTAGACCATGGAGATAATAGTGACAGTTGTCACTATTTTATGTGTGGCATTTAAAATAGAATTGAATAGTAAAGGACGGACAACACCAAAATAAATAAATCAGCACAGAAGTAAATTTTTCCAATGACCTCAACTTCCCCAGTAATTATTTATTAATTGCTACTGGTAACCGCATCTGTAGCCATACAAAGCTCCTCGTTGAGGAAACTCTATTCCCTATCTAGTTCAAAGATCCATTTTCACCTCTAGAATATTTTACAATTTAGCCATCCATGGAAATATGTATTCCCCAAAGTTCTGAATTATTCAATCAAATGCAGTCTTTACTGAGGTATCCCTACCAATATGAGGTAACTTCTCATTCTTCCTTAATTCATCTAATAAGTATATGTACTTTAAAAATAAGACAGCAGTTCCGAAATGGAATTTCAAAATTACAGTTTCTGCTGCCCCAGAAATGTAATCTTAAACCAGTCCGTCAGGAATCACCTGATCAGCACTAGTTAGGTAATTTGCCTGATAGATTACCTAACTAGTAATCTATCAGTCCCTTAAAAGAAAGTAACCTTGTAATAATCAATTCAGTGTTTAACCTAGTGATCCCTTCTCCCAATAAAAATCTTTCATTTTGTACATCTCCTCGGAGCTCCTTTCTATCTGCTAGAGTGGATGCTGCCTAATTCATGATTTGTTCCATAAAGCCAACAATATCTTTAAAATTTATTTAGTTAAAAAAATTTTTTAACAATAGAAACATACATACACACATATCTCACAGATATATAGTAATCCTCAAGAGAGTAGAATTTCAAACCATATTAAGGAAAGAAACACTTTATTATCTGTGCACAACTACTCTTAATATCAGTATTTTACACTATGTGAAAAACAGTGGCAATTGCCCTTTGTATTTTTTTTATTTTCACTCTGAGAAAATGTTATATGTATATGTAATTTATATCATAGAAAAACATTTATAACAACTGAATAGTAATTGAGTCCTCTACTAAATCACCTTTCTATTGATATCCACCTATTACTATAATAAGACCTAGCAAAAGTTTTGAAATTTAAAATTCTTAGTTTTCCAGCCAGATCAAAGTCTTGAGCTTCACTTTTCCTCTATAAAATCAATACAGGGAACAGTCTGAGAAATTATGATCCTTCTGTAGGATGAAACCCCCAGAGATTAAAGATTGAACGTACGTATGTGCGCGCACAGACACACACACTCATGGACATACCAACGCACACATCACCTCTCAACACTGCTGTTGAAAACAGTGGCTTCACTGTCAGTGGCCACACGAAGCACTGTCACTCTACCAAACCAGTAGATGTCTGCCCCAGGCTGCCAAAGCAGAAGTGCTGATGCCAGTGTTACGGGAACCAGTATTAAGGTCAAGAGTTCTGGAGGAGATGCCTCGTCTTGGACTGATACTGCTGCTGACACCAGTGATAATGTCTCCATTGTCAAAGCTGCCCTAATTATCAATGTAGCGCTTCTGGCATATTTCCATTATGTTTTACACTCACTATCCCTCAGAGATTAAAGAAAAAAAGCTCATTTTGTTTTTCAAAGTCTTTTATTTAAAACCCCTTAGAATATCTGAATGATAGCCAAGGTGTCCCTAGAAGCTTCATTTTCCTGTAGACCTCACTTCATTGTCCCTAAATAAACCTTAGTCTTTCTTAAAAGGATCTTCAGTCAGTCCTACAAACAGAAGCCTGGCAGAGCTGCCCCATGTGGCAATACATGTTCTCTGCTGCTTAAATCCTTGGAGGAGGACCTTAGGTTTATTCAAACTGGGGCCACTGAGAAAATTGGGATTAGAAAGATAGGTTAGAAAGAATTAAAATTTAGGAATACAGACGGTCAAAGAAGAAGCCAAACCCAGGTAACTGAGGAAAACAGTGGGAAGTCCTAAAGTGTTAGAGCCATAAAAAAAAATAAAATAAAAAAGTAAAGTAAAATAAAATAGAGTTGAATTTGATGGCATTAGTTTGTAAAAAAGCTCAGAGCATGTGAAGAAGTTGAGAAAGATTGTCTTTTCATCCTTCCTATCTTTCTCTGGCTTTGGGAAACTTCCATAATATGCCCTAAGGTCATAATTCTTAAGGAGACCTTTAGTTTCAGTTTGTAGGATGCTTTGGATGTGGTTTTGAAAGTCTGTTATCAAAAATCAAACATATATGAAATATTACTAAGCAATAAATGAAAAACAAAATATTACTAACTCAACAACTAAGATAGGTCTCAAAAACATTATACTAAGTGAAAAAAGTCAATCTTTAGGGGTTACATACCATATGGTTTCCTTTATATAGCAATCTCTAAGTGACAAAGTTATAATGATGAAGAACAAATTAATAGTTGCAGAAGCTAGATTTGGAGGGAGAGTATGACTTTTATGGGAAAGCGCAAAAAATTTCTTTGTAATGATAGAATAGTTCTGTATTCTGATGATGATGTTGGTCACTAGAATCTACACATGTGGCCCAACTTTATAGAAACACACACACACACACACACACACACACACACACACACACACACACGAATGCATTTAAAAACTGGTGGGATCTGAATAAGGTCCATACTTGAACAATATTGTACCCAACAGCAGCTTCCTGATTTTGATCACGCACTGTGGTTACATATGATATTAGCATTAGGGGATGTTGGCTGCAGGGTACATGGAAATGCTCTACTATTTTGCAATTCTTTGTGAGTCTTGAGCTCTTTCAAAATAAAAAGCTATTTTACAAAATCAAGCATACAACTTTCACAAGAAAATAAAGAAGAGAATAACAGGATGATCAGAATTATCTAGTGAAGTAGGTATATAAGAATAGAAGGCATAGATTTGTTGGGTGCTACAATTATGATATAAAATGGTCATGATATTATTAATGTTTCCAAGTGTTATTGTCATCATCTTCCAACCCTCAAGTCCAAAATCTTATCATTGCAAGTCAGTTTTTCATGGATAAGCAAAAAAACAAATAAACAAACAAAAAGAAAAACAAAAAAAGTCTTTAATAATTGCATAGACTCAAAGTCCATTTGTCCATGGGTTTTCATCTTTAAGATGCATACTAGCCTAAGCAAATGGTAAACATATAACTTAATAAAAGATATATCAGCACCTGAAAGACAACTTTTTTATCTGTTGATAAAGAAGCAATTAAAAGTTATTTGACCTGTGACAATACATAAATCATCTATCATCTCTATTTCTGAGACATAGCAGTAGCATGAAGAATTAAATGCATGTTAGTTATTTTACTACTCATTCCATAAGTACTTATGAGATGCTACTTTATAATGGGTACTTGTGTGACACTGAGAATACAAAACAAACAAACATGATTTGGGACCTCAGAGTACTCACATTGGGCACTGGGAGTAAAAATAAACACAATGATACATACACCTACCAATCTCCTCCATGCGACTCATTTTTTTTAAATAAACTTATTTATTTTTTAATTTTTTCATGGTGACATTGGTTAACAAAATTCAGTAAATTTCAGTAAGGTAAATATATATTTACATTATTTCTTCATCTCCCATAGTTAGATTTCTTTCTGTCACCACATATTTGACCCCTTTTACCCGATCTACATCCTCTCTCTTCCCTCCCAGCCTCCCCTCTGGTAACCACTAGTCTACAGTTCGTGTCCACAAGTCTCTGTTTGTCCTGCTCATTTGTTGCTTTTAGGTTTATATCCCACACATATGTGATATGTGGTTTTCAAATTTTCTGTCTGATTTATTTCACTTAACATGATTATCTCGAGGTCCATCCATGCAAATGGCAGTATTTTATCTCTTCTTATGGCTGACATCCTGACTCATTTTACAGTAACTCTTTTTTCTTCCAATACTGTGAAGGCAGACAAATCAGTCTACCAAAGTTACATTGCAACAGGAATTAAAACTTGTTATCGAGCAGTTTCTTCCTGACCATGGCTAGGTAATAGGAGTTAATAGTTCTCAAAGTGGAGTGGAAACAAAGGCAAGATAAGAGATGATGATTATGGCAATAAAATAATTAAATTCATTAAAATCAATTACTGACATAGGGTTTTAGCAAAAATCTTTTTTTTAGTCATTCACAATGGTCCTTTCCCTCTCTTATTGCCTTCCTCATGCCATGATATTTTTTATCTAGAAAGGAAATTAACTCCATCTGCTCTTCTCCCCAGTTTGATGCACAGTGTTCATATTCTCATCAGAATGAATCCTGCCTTCATTTCCTTCTTTACTAGTGTTATATTCACATTTCCTTTGACTCACTCCCAGCACAACACAATTCAACACCCAATATGAAAGCCACTCACTGCAAAGCATGACCGGTTCTTGCTCAGATTTCTGTAAGCCAAGGCTGGTATCTGCTTATCTCTAATCTGCTCTAGTGAACATTCTCATTTTTTTAAAAAAATTAGATGCTTAAAATTTTTTAGTGTATTATAAGTTTAACTTGAAAAAAATTATAGGCATAATGTTCATTTATTACTAATATATACACTTTTAAATTTCTTTGTTAGCTTTAAAAGAAAATCTTATATCCACTCAGCAAATGGTAGTTATAGCCCTGAATGTAGAATGTGATTCATTCAAATCAGATCAATTTGAAGTAGGTCCTTGGTCCAGTATGACAAACTGACTGGCTGCCCATCAGTAAAATAAAGTCTGTATATCCTTCATCCTTCAGTTTCTTCATCTTGGTCATCCTTGATTAATATCAGTGTTAGGGAGAAAGGGGGTAAATTAGAAACTTCCCTCTTCTGAATTTTGGGGTAAATTTTACAATAAAATGAAAATTAATCCAAGTTGACATTCTCTTCACACACAACCCACTTCTATATGTCAAAAAAAAAAAAAGAAGCCATTTGTAGGAAGTATGGAATTGTTATAATATTTATTCAACAAATATATATTGAACAACAAATATGGATACAACATGAACAAAATAGACATCTCTGCACTCAGAAAGTTTACGTTCTAATGGGGAAAATGTAATCCATGAACATAAGAAATAATCCAAGGCATGACAAATAAATGGCTCATTTGCACTGAAATGTAGAGACTGATTATTCTATGAGGGGCATAGACAGAGTTATGTGACATGAGAAATAGTGGGAGGGGGGGTTTCATGTGTGATTAGAAAAAAATAATTCTATCCTTGATATAGTATACTGTGCATGCTTCTTATGTAAACAAGTGAGGGAACCAGCCATCACTCTCACTAGTGAATAGACAAAATAGGAATTGGCCCCCACATTCATTCTTAGTCTTAGTATCTCAGCCTTGATAAGCAAAGAAGGGCCTCCACTAGCATCCAGGCCAATATGAGGCCCTGGAGTTTATAAGATCCCAGAAGGGATCAAAGGTATAAGTGGAGGGGGATTTCTTCCTCTTGTGAGGAGACTAAAGTTTCCCATGAAGGCCTGAAGGAAATGCGTAGCTCCCTTGAACTTAAAGGAGAAAAAGGAAAGTGAAGGAGGGGCCAGCAGAGAGCATCCACATGTGAGCACCCTCACCTTGAAAGGAGAGGGTCCATAGGCTCTTACTGTGGGTCCCATAAGAGAACGACTTTGAGATTCATGTGCTACAACTTTGAGATTCATGTGCTGACTCCATTATAATCAGGTGTGTGTTTGATCTGGGAAAAACTAAGCATATAGAATAGTCTCAGGAAAAGAATGGCAAACACCACTGAAACATACTGCTTGGCTTTCCAGTGGAGACAACACACACACACACACAAACACACACACCTACATACACACACATGTAGACTCATAGACAGAGTTTCCACAGGTTATCAGCAGCAACACAATGATCCCTGATAGAGGACAAAAGAAAAACTCTTTTATAAATGAGGTTGTGAGACACATGCAAGGGAACAAAGAATATCCTTTAGGACAGAAGAGGGACTTTGTTGTACCAGCATAAGTATGTGTGAAGAGTACATAACATATTACATACAATGCTTGGAATTTCTTTAGGGAGAGGTTTTCTAGTGTTTCCAGGGTATAAGCATGCAAGTAAAGTTCTCAGCAGCTTCTATATGATTCTACACCAAGAAATCAGATCAATATAGAGTCTAAGTCCTATGTGGCCAGTTAACTTTACAAAAACACACAGTAAACCTTAGTACAAATTTGAGCCACATAATCAAGTGATATAAAACTCTGTATTTGTGTTCTGCCTACTAATAGTTTACATATGGATTTTACATAGAAAATATATTACTGAGATTGGCCTAGAATACACAGCCCACTTTTGATTAATATTTCTGGGGCCTATGGAACAGGATAGAGCCCACAGGAAAAAGAGTATCAACAGTTACAAAATTGACTTTTCAGTTAATATATTACATATTCTGTTTCCTTTACTTAGAACTTGAGCCATGTGTATAACACAATTTATGAATACATACTTTATTAATTAAATTCTAATCTTATAGAGGTAAAAATATGGATGTCATTAAATTATTTTTAAAAGAAATTTTTCAGTGATATCATGTTTGAGTAATTAATTTAGTTAATGTATTGAATACATTTCTATTTTGTTCATGTCTATTTATTGAGTATCAACTGAGTGTATTGTGTTACAATTAATTATAGAGCTACCAACACATCTGTGTGGTTTAAAAAAAAATAAAACAATGGCTCATAATATGTTTCACCTCAAAGTATCGACTTGCTATATTAAATTATTTTAATCACAGTCAAAACTAACACATTGTAAAAGCAGGGCAATTGAAATACAGAGTTGATGATACTTCAGGTTATCCTTACAAGTTCTCCTAGACAGATTATCTATTAGCAAATATGCTCTCAAAGACAGAGCTTTTGAATAGAAAAGAAATCATTAGGTTTTATATCACATTCAGCTTAGAAAGTCCTGAGGATCCAAATTTCTTTGGAGTGCAAGTAGCTAGTCTTCAAAGAGAATGAGAAAGCTGAATGCACACTCTGAGGACATCAGATATTGCCAGAGCCCACAGTCAACAGGAGATGTGCTGGGAAGGCAGTCTCTCTTACCTGCCTCTATCATTACTTCAGAAAAAAGACAAATATCTTCCAGACACAGCTCACTGAGCAGAATTACACTCTGAAACACTGAGTGAGGAGCTGCTTCTCCCTGCCACAATGATCCTGTAGTGGCTTGGTCAGAAGAAGGGTAGGTATTTCTACGAGCTTGTTAGAAAAGACAGTATGACAGTCTCTTTGTAACACCATTGTCTTTCACTGAAGGTTTACAGAAAATCAGAAATCTAACCTATTCTTTACTCCCTAGAGCCAGTGTTTTTCTAAAAGTCCCTTAAGATTCCTAGTGAGGCTACTAAATGTCTTCATTAACTGCTAAGGAAAACCCAAATTTTGCTCACTACAAATTAAAATTCTATCATAGACCTCACTAGATTTAGATATAATAAATGTGTGCCAAAGTGCCAAAATGAAACAATATCTATATTCTCAGTATATGTGGTATACTACATACATTTTTAAAAATATCATCCTCAATGAACAAGGATCTCAATGACCAAGTTGAATAATGATTTTTCTAACTTGACATATGCAACTATCATGCCACAGTGTCAACCAGTTACCTAGTTGACTGTTTTTGTTGTCATTTGCCTTGCTGAATATATATTGGGTCTACCTTTGGCTTGTTCAGATCTCAAAAATCACTCTTCAAGAAGTTTACTCTGACCATCCTATCTAAGATGATATTATCCAGCTCTCTATTTTTTTATGACAGACATCATACTAACATTATAATATATATTTACTTTTTTATTGCTATATCCTTTAGCAGAATGCAAATCTCTTAAAAGGGGGGAGTTTTGTTTATTAAATTCAGTGCAATATTGCCATCAATGGATAAATAGATAAAGAAAATGTGGTATGCATTGCCATTTGTGACAACACAGATAAAACTTGAGGGCATTATGCTAAGTGAAATAAGTCAGAGAAAAACAATAGTGTATGATCCCATACATAGAATCTAAAAACAAAAACAAAAACTGGACTTTTAGATGCATAGAACAGATTGCTAGTTGCCAGAGATAGAGCAGTGAGGGGATGGGCAAAAGCTAAAAACTTCCAGGTATAAAATAAATAAGTCCTGGGGATGTAATGTGCAGAATAGTGACTATAATTAATAACACTGTATTGCACATTTCAAAGTGGCACTTTCTCAAAGAGAGTAGTGAAATAAGTCAGACAGAGAAAGACGAATAGTGTATGATTTCACTTATGTGTGAAATCTAAAAAAAGTGAACTCAGGAATAGAGAGTAGATTGGTGATTGCGGGTGAGGGAGTAGAATTAGTGAAGATGGTTAAAAAATACAAACTTCCACTGATAAGATGAATAATTTCTGGGGGTGTAATGTACAGCATGGTGACTGTAGTTAACAATCATGTATTGTATGCTTGAACATTGCTAAGAAAATAAATCCTAAAAGTTCTTGCTACATACACAGAAAAATGGTAACTGGGTAAGGTGATAGATGTGTTAACCAACCTTCTTTTAGAAATCACTGCAATATGACAGACATATCCATATGACATATTCCAATTACCACTTTGTACACTTTAAACTTATACAACATTATCTTTCAATTGTACCTTGATAAAGCTAGGGAGGGAGAGAATATATATTTTAAAAAATAATTAATTAAATAATAACACTATTTGCAAAGAAATGACTGAGATTTTCCAAAACTGATGAAAAACATTAATTCACAAATTCAGTAAGTGCAAGAAAGCCATCCCCAGGCACTTTATAGTAAAATTGTTGAAAAAAATCTTAAAAGTATCTAGAGAAAGAAAAAAAAAGTTGCTTTCTAAGGGGCAACAATACACTGAGAGCTGCCTTCTCCACTGAAATATTCAAAGACAGAGGACAATGAAATGACATCTTAAAATGCAGAAAGAAAATAACTTCCAACCCACAATGCTATACTTAGTGAATATATCCTTTAAAAATCATGATGAAATTCATTCTTTTTTAGCAAACAAAAGCTTTGAGAATTTATCGCCAGCATACATAAATTAAAAGAAATAATGAAGGAAATTCTTCAGGTGGAAGAAAAATGTTTCCAGAAGGAAAAAAAAAATTGAAGAAAAGAAATGAAGAGCACCAGGAAAAGTAAGTAAATATAAAAAACAAATAAATTTTAACAATACAAAATGATTATTGTATTTTTGCAGAGTCTTCATATATGTAAAATATTTGTACAACATGACAACATAATTCAAAAGGCAAGAAGGAGTGAAAGTGCATTAAAATAAATTTTCAAGCATTATCAGGTAAGTGGTAAAAGTAAATGGACAGCCCAGTGTTACCAGACACTAAAAGATTCCTAATGTGAAAGACAAAGATCAAAATAATAAACATATGAACAAAAGCTGTCTTAAAAGAAACAAGGACAATATGGGGAGAAGAAAAAAACTAAATAACATACTGGTGAAAAACAGGTTAATATACTTAGAAAGATAAGAAAAGGCATTGTATCCATGAAACAAGAAAAGAAAGCACAAAGGAACATTCAAAAAAGCAAAAAAATAAAGTGTTTTTAGAAATTAAAATGACAATGGCAAAAATTAAAGTTTCAATAAAAAAATGTGATGATAAAATTAAGTAAATCCCTCAAAAGGTAGAATAAAAGGAAAAATAAGTGAAATATAAGAGAGAAAAGATCAAGATCAATCCAGGAGATACAATCTCAAAATAAGAATAAAAAAGAAGAAATAAAACAGAAGGGAAGAAATTTTTAAAAAAATTTTTCCAATAAAATTCCCACAGATTGAAAGGAGTTTCCAGACTAAAAGCAATAATAAAAAGAATGAAAGAAAATTCATCAAAAAATTTCAGATCACCAGGGACCAAGAAAAGATTCAATAATTTCCAGAGAGAATTAAAAAGACAAGAGGTCCAGATTCAAAGGATCAAGAATCAATATGGCATCAGATTTTTCAATGGCAACACTGGAAGCCCAAAAATTAGGGTCAATTCTTTCAAATATTCTTCAGAAACACAACTTTCATCTTAGACATCTATACTTGACCAAACAACACGCCGTGTCTGAAAACAAAACAAAATCTTGATCAGACATATAAGATCCTAAAATCTTTACTCCCTTTGCTCCCTTGTTTTGATCGACTACCAAATGATGTTCTCAACCAAAATATGAGAGAAAAACAAGAAAGTAGAAGACATGAGATCTGGGAAACAGGAATCCATCATAGAACAAGACAAGGAACCTCTTCAAGAGCAGTGAAGAGAAGTGGCAGATGGCAGTTGTACATGGGGCCTTGTAAGCAAGCCAGATCAGAACAGAAGAAGGAGCCCCCAGAAGAATGTACTTCCACATTTCTACCTCCCCCCCACCAAAAAAAGTACATGGATAGAATATCTATATTTTTTTATATACTGGTTGTATTTAAGAGATTTACACTTCTGGCAGACAGTGTGAGAATAAGTTAGCAATCATTTTTGCTTAAGTACATAGAAACCTTAGGAGAGTTAAAGGAAGAAGGAAAGAGTGAGGCAGAGAAAGCCATTTATTAACTCTAGGAAAACCTAAACTTGTAAAAGATAGGAAATGTAACCATACCTTGCCATACATCACAACTGTAGATAATATTTATATAGTACCAAAAGTGTACTCAGTGAATGTTGATATAATCAAAAATGAAACAATAAGAAAAGATGAAGAAGAAGATGTATCCTGAGGATGTGGGAGATGGTTTTAAGAGCACTAAGTTTTTAACTTCCATAGTAAAAAAAGCTAGTAAATAAGACCTAAATCTTAAAAAAAAATCAAAAAATAATGTTGCAAACAAGTTATTTAGAAATATAACAATAAACAGCAGAGGGAACTGCTTAGATTTGAAAGAGGTTGTCTCTCGAGAATACATATTAAAGAGAGGAGGGGTAGAGTAAGAGATGGCTGTTTTTCATTATGAGCTTTGTAAAAGATTTGACTTTTTAAAAAACGTTCATGTAGAATTTTGATAAAATAATATTAAATTTGAAAAGAGAAATTATGACAGAAAGCTTTGTGAGCCCCAAAATAAAACTAGAGTGAGTCATTGGTATGACACTAAACTTGAAATGCTTGGATTCTAAAGCTATAAAACCTTGCTTTTCTGTTCCTTATTTTCTCAGAGGATTGATTAATTCAGAGTAAAAAAAAAAATCTCTGGGAAGCACCTTCTAATTATTAGCAATTAGCATCCCTTTTCGTATTGTCCAGTTACAAATCTTTGTTGCCTAAGAAATAGGACTACCAGGGTCATTCTAAGGAGGTGCATAGCTGACAATGTACCTTATAAAAGCCAAGGTGAAAATCTACACTTCTTGTTCTAGTTCCCTTGTGTGACTAAACAAAAGGCATGAATAGCAATGTGACCCTCTGCAGAATGTGTACCAGGTGCAAGGACAGATCACACTTCATGTCAGTGAATACACCAAGGATTTCATTGCTAAACGACTTCACTCTGCTGAAAAGAATTACTACCACCAGAGGACCTTTATTAGCAGAAGCAACTATAAATGAATGAAAATGCAACATAAAGCAACATAGCACTGGAAGATCAATGGCTCTTTTGGATTTATCCAAAGAACAGCTCTCCTCTCTGCTTTCAGATCTAGCCATCAGTCATACTGCTTTATCACACAGATTTTCCAGATAGATTTTAACAAATAGCCTCTCCTTTGTTGCTTTTTTTTGCTAGAAGCATTTTTTAAGCTAATATTGAGTTTATGATGATGTCAGGTGTGCATGGCATTACAGTCATAATCCTCATCTATGGTTTTGGGGAAAATAAAGTATAATAATGAAATTCTACTGGGCATCCTGTATCTTCCCTTATTTCTTACTTGTGCAACTACTGACTCTTGCCCAATGACCATAAATGGTGAAATTTCCAATGGCAATTTCTTTGTCCCACTGGCCAAGTGAGCTCACCAAATATGGGTCCTCCAACTCCAGTAAGAGAGTTCATCCATATCCACTTTTACCTGCTCCCACTGCCAACAAGAGAATTGTTTTCCATTTTGAAACACATCTCTCACAGAGGTGATAAGACTGACTATAAAACATGCAGTTAGATATCATGCAGGATGAAACGAAACAAATATAATCTGGGTTTTAAAAAATTCTAGCTGTGGAATGTTTCTGAAAATAATTATGCAGTCAAAGCATCCAGTTAACCATTTTTAAAAACTTGATTTCCATTGTGCTGTCTGTCCATTTTAGCATGCTTTACAATTCTCGGATGGTTTCCATTCATTCAGCTCAAAAACATGAGTGCTAATTGCCTTGCTCTGGACTCTCTTAGTAGGTGTAAACTTTCCATCTGAGGCATGAGTCTAGTCCCATGATTCTTGTTAATGTTAATAAGTAAAGCTCTATAATAAAATGTTGGCCCGGGTAAAATAGCTCTCAGAACATATGGACTCAAGATGCTCCTTCACACACAGGCAACAAAGAACTGAATCCAAGAACCTAAATATATAATGTTCTTCCCAACTCAAATTAGTTTTCTGCCTCATATATCTGCAAATAGGTGCAAAAAAATTTTTTTGACCCTTCTATTCATCAGTTTATAGTTGGTAAATCAGGTTGCACTTTTCCAGTGGGAGAGCTATTGTCAAGGTAAGCATTTTTTACTCATCATGACCTGTTGCAGGGAAGATATTTATAAGACATGATATAGGGAGTTCGAATATTTGGGGACAGACAGGCTCTACACATGAAATAGTTAATTAACAATAATAAGGAGAGTTCTCTAAATAACAAATGAATGACGCAAATGAAATAATGCTATAGGAATTGGGGAAGGGGAGGCACACTGTTCGGGCATGGAAGATAGATCAGCAGGAAGTTAAAATAAGCTGGACCTTTCCGTTTGAGATAGAACTAAATGGAGAGAGAGCATGGAATCATTTTTAAGAGTATGAACTATCGAACAAACTGCCTGGCTTCAAATCTCAGCTCTGCCAGTCGGTAGCTGTGTGGCCTTGAACAGGTTGTTTAACATTGCTAAACTATAATTTCTGCATTCGTAAAAGTGAGATTAAATAGTATTTGCCATATTAAAGGGTGTTGAGATTAAATTTAGTTAAAACACATAAAGGACTTGAATAATGTCTTGCACAGAGCAAGTCATAAATATAGTCACTGTTGCTGTTGTTGTTGTTGTTGTTGTTGATATAAACAGGAGAAGAATGGAGAAGACATTCCTGACAAGAAAAATATTGCAAAAAATTAATCAAATTAATAAATTATTTAATCATATTTAATCACATGATTGTGCTGATATGAAAAGCTCATGCCAGCACCAGCCTCAGCAACTTTTTCTATTTGTCCTTAATACTAGTGAACTGGCAATTTGGAAAGATAAATATTTAAGTGGTGAAATTTCACTTAAATTATGAATTGCCCATAGCTGCATTGAAAATTTTTATTATTTGTCCAAAAGGTAAAGAATGAAAGCATATGTCATTAATTTAAAAAGAGACAGATCACATATTTGTTTAATGACTTCAGCTCAGTCAGACATGAAGACCCAGGTGCATTGGATACAGGCATTAGTGCAACATGAAAAAAATAAGAAAATGAGGTGCCTAACAGTCCGCATGATTTAGAACTCACTGCTCCAGTCACTATGAATGCAAATGTCTCATTTACATAAAATCTACTCATATTGATGCTAATCGGGAGCAAAGGAGAGGCTATCACTTCTCCTATCCAGCATCAGAAACAGGAAATCAGAATTGAAATTATTCCCCTTGGAAATGGTGATAGGATCTTTCAAATTGTTATGTTAATCAGCTTTAATATTTGTATATTAATTCAAGAAATATCTATTGAATATAAAGCATTTATTGAGTGCTTACCATGACCCAGGCATCGTCTTAAATGTTTTTGTGCATTTTTTCATATAATTTTTTACAACAATCCTATTAAGAAGTTTCGATTACTATCTCCCTTTACTGATAAAGAATTGAGACTTAAGGAGAATGAATAACTTGCCTAGTATCCCATAGAGTGTCTATCTGATTTTAAAGCCCACGCAGCCTACTCAATATTAATTAAGGAATTTAATCCAACTCCACTGACACCCATTTCCACCTGCCCATTCTTATTTCCACTGCTAAAAACAAAGCGTCCAAAGAGCAGCTCTTTTTCCTTTAAGTCAGACAGAAAGTGATGCAAGGAGAAAATATGGAAGAAATAAGCATAGTACTAGTGAAGAGCAATTAGGGGGATCATTTTATAAACTATTTAAATAAATGTCTAGCCAATGTACTGTATTCTTGAAACTAATAATAAAATAAAATTTAAAAAACAGAATAGTACTAGTGAGAGCATCACTGATGTGTCCACCTGAGTACAAAGGAGAACACCCAATACGTACATTGTCATTACCTGCCATTCTATTTTAGTTGGCTAACAGCAGCAATAATCTAAGTCTATTGAGGCATGACATCACCGCATTACATACGAGAAGATGAACTGCTTAAGTGGTTGTTTTTAGCAAATACTGAAGACAATTTGAGAGGTTTAATGCAAAGAAATAATATTGTGCATTTCCAGCCAGATACAGCTGAGAATTTCCCATGGTACCAGAGTTTTTCAAATATGTTATTTCAGGCAATCTATAGGAGTAAGACGTAAGAGCCAAGTAAATAAGTAGAGCCTTGCTGTTGAGTCTTTAATTTTGAGAGCAATATTGGTTTTCATCTTGAGAAGACTGTTTTGGATCTTGCATCAGCTTCCATGCCATTCAGTTGGTAGCTGCTTCTCCTCATTGGTTTCCCCACAGACCCATGGGTCTCAGCTCCACTAAGGACCCCCAAGCCCCACCTCTTGGTATTCTCACACCCACAGTGATATGCAAACTCCCGTGGAGGGATCCTTTTAATATTGCATCTCTTAATTCCAAGTACCACCCACATTACAAGATTCGGGGGAAACTCAATTTACAAACAAGTTGGGGACAATTAAAATCAAGTCCAACATAGAGGAACAACTTTAAACCCTTTATTTAAATGTGATTATTTCCAGAGTTTATGGGAAAAGTAAAAAACCTAAACGATAAAACACAAAAGTTAAACACTTACTCAGATGAATGCCATGGAGTCACATTCATATTAGTCACCTGTCTTACCATTTCTTTTTTCTTTTGAAATAGAATTTTTCTTCAAACCTTTAAATCACAGATTTATACCCACACTTGCAGAAGAAACCCACTGCCTGACCACAGGAGTTTATTTTACTCAACGATCAAGTCGTAAGAGACGTGGAGCAGTAAAGTCCAAAACCTGCATTTAGCCAGGACTAACCATGGTGGGTGGTGAGGGTAAAGTGAAGGCCCAGGTAACCCTCTCATTCTGCTCCGTTCTCCAAAAGAGAAGCACTGTGTCGACACACACACACAGCAATTTTTCAACAAATGTTACCAGATAATTTTAAGAAAACTAGCATCTCAATCCATATTAAGGAAAATTAATATTTTCTTAAATACAATATACACTGACTTTATTCTCTGAGTATGTGATTTCCCATGGGCTCATTCGCAAACTCAGAGGCCAAGCGCAGGAAAAAACAAAGTCTTTTCTTACTACTGAGCTAGATGCCCATCAGTTATAATCTGACTATGCCAAGTTCTGGTCAACACTTCAAAAAGGTCCCTTTTTTTTGCCTAAAATTTGATTAAATTCATGAACATGCATCTCTCATACTCATCTCTGTAAACAAAAAAGATCAAATGAGGACATCATTTTCTTGTTTATAACAACTGTTTTGTAGTCAAAAGTGATGTTCTACCACTTCCATTTGAAGAAAAAAAAAGCCACTTAATAAAAATCAAAATCAAATAAAATGTCTTTACATGCTTTCATCCTAAAGCTGCAGAATTTAAAAATTGGCTCTATTGTTCTAGATAACACCTACTTAATGCAATAATTTTGTGTGTGTTTATTAGACAGGGCTGTCGTACTTTCATGCTACCCATGCAGGTATTTCATAATTTGTTTTATATTACAGTAGTCTAAGTCTTAGAATGCTAAAAATATTTCTATTTTTATATATAGTCCAGACTTCCTTGCTTCCTCATTCATTCCCCCTCTTCTCTTTTTCTGACTTCCCTTATTCCTTTTCTCCATTTTTTTTCTCTTCTGCTATAATATTTCCCATGATATTTGAGAACTAAAGTGTGGAAACAAATCTGGAGCATCAAAATTATGAGAAACTAAAATCAAGTATTTGTGCCTTCCCCAGGTCGTTAAAAGTCAATGTATGTAAAGCAGTATACAAAGCATAGAGTTTGCTATTGCTTTTAGAGCCCTTAATTAATTTAGTGTTTGAGGAACATTTTTAAAAATCCATGAATAGAAAAAATAATGGAAGCCTGAAAGAGAAATTAAAAAGTATTTCTATTATTAGTGGTTTTTAACAAAAGTATGGAGGGAATAATTTGAAAGATGTAGATTCAATACTTCACAACCCTAGTAGTAACCTGACAGAACAGAAATTATTTATCTAAACCAAGAGTCATGAAAGTAAGGGCTGCAGACCAATTGCATGCCACTGCCTGTTTTTGTTAATGAAGCATTTATTATTGGAACATAGCCACGCACATTTATTTATGTATTGTTCATCGTTGTTTTTTCCCTGTAATGGCCAAGTTGAGTAGTTGTCACAGACACCCTAAAATATTTACTATCTGGTCCTTTACCGAAAAACTAATGTAATATTTACAAAACTTGTGTCTCATGCATTTATTAGTATGAACAGAATCAAGATTTCTAAAAGAGATATTCATCATCAAATTTGTACCTTATATTGTTCTTATATTTGAAAGTTGTCACTGCTATTGTGATTGTTAGAACATATTGTGTCTATGTCCTAAAGTGCTTATCAGTAGTTCAAAAGAGTGATGCTCACTCTTTTTCGAAAGTGGGATATTTGACTTAGTCATTGCCAAATCTATAAGCAAAAGCTTATGCAGACTTCTTGAAATCTTTTTTTAGTGCTGTTTCTGATTGCTATGAGGTTCCAAGGATCTGAAAGCATTAATACAGTAGCTGAGTTATGAGCCATATTTTACTGATTAAAATTCTGATTCTACAATTAATAGCTATGCCTCAGCTTCCTTGTCTATAAAAGTGGATTATAATAATATCTGCCTTACACGTAAAGATGTCCAGAAGAGTGTTGGGCAATACATGCTTAATTAGCACTTCATAAATATTAGCTGTAATTATTATTATTTGAAAGTGTTCATCACTCTGTTCTGAAACATGTGTTGCATACTCCAGGATGACAGTTACTTCACTTCACCTTATAACTTTGGAATTGATTGTGTTCCACGTGATGGTTTCATGTTGAGCATGGCTGTGTCCTAGACTGAACCCCTTGGTTAATAAGTATTTATAGAGCATCCACCCCACACAGAGCAAAATGTTGAAAACTGGGGATACGAAGAAAGAATGAGCTAAAGTCCAGTCCCTAACAGAACTACTAGCACTGGTATCTAGGGGAATGAATGTATCTACCCATGACCTAAGCAAACAAAAAGTGACAGTAATTATCCTCTGCATTCTTCTGGACAAAGGGGGATAGGAAAGTCAGAATATCTTTAATATGGAATGAGGCATGGAAGTCCCACCATAATTAGTCTGTATCATCAATTTATCATCTGTAAAAACTCAGAGGGAAGAGAGAGCTCAGTGAAGCCTGCAGTTGTCACATGAGGAAGGCTTCATAGATGGGGAGAAACAGGAGTGATGTGAATTGGTAGAGAGAGCAGAAGAGATCTTGCAAAGTGAAGGATCACAAAGACAATCTAGTCATGGAATAGACAGTGAATAGACCACACTGACAGTGATTGTGGGGTCCAGTGGCCAGGAGCCACATGTGAGATGTGAACTTGGCACAAATATAAAAAAATAAATGAAGCTTAGTGGGAGCTTTTTATGGAAATTGTGTCTCCCAAGTTTCCAAATGGGAGCATTGGTTTGATGGTATGTGCTGCATTTAAAACCTGTTGAGTTCAACAGCCCACCCTATCTCCCCAGTAGACTTGCTCCATGGCTTAACAGAGGAAGCAGTGCCTCATCTCCACTTCTGGAATCTGGGATCATTGAGGACATCAAATGAGAAAATGTCCTTAATCCTGACAGCTTCTACGAGCTCAAAAGCCAACCCCTAGCACTATAGTTAAGGAGGATCCTGGACCCCTGCCATGTCATCATCTTCTCCATTGTAGGTCTTGCTGCAGCAGCAGATAATGTGGGCCCAGACCCAGGACCAGGAGAGGCATGACCATAGGGGACAGGCTGTAGCCTCTCCCTTCCCCAGTCCTACACCTGTCTCTCCTGCCATCTCTGTGGTTGGTGTCTCTGCTGGGGGCCACACATTGGGCCATTCTCCCCTTACTCTGGTGCCCAGAGAGGTGCTCAAGGTACAGACCCATCTGGAGAACCCAACACACTACAGCTGAAGCAGGTGCCCCAGCAGCAAGTAAAACCACACTTGGGCCCCAACTGGCTTCCCAGACACTCACCCAACCATAGGGGCTGCTAGTGCCCAGCTGCTCTCTGCCCCTGAGGCTACCCATGTTACTGGCCCCACAAGCAACACTCCTAAAAGCCTCATGTAACTACTAATCACTGGGTTGAGCTCAGAGAAGACTGATGATGTTATTGATGAGATCATCAGCCTGGAGTCCAGTTATAATGATGAGATGCTCAGCTATCTGCCAGGAGGCACTGTGGGGCTGCAGCTCCACAGCAAATTTCAGGGAATCTTTTTGATGTATAAAATAGTCAGGGCTCGGCCATGCCACCATCACTGTTAGCAACTCCTGCCCAGTTGAGCTCTCGGATACCAAAGGGAGATCTCTGAGAGAAAGACCAAGGCCCTTTTGAAGAAATGGAAGAAGGACATTTACAACCTAATTGAACATTACAGGTAATTCATCATTAATGACAGGATTAAGGACCTGTGCACTCTCACACCCAAGTCCAGTGACCTTGAGATGTGCTAGCACAAGAACATCATCATGAAAGCCTCTGTGGATTATATCCACAAGTTTTAGAAGTAGCAGTGCTCCAAGGACCTGGAGAGCCTGCAGCAGTCCCTGGAGCGAGCCAACTGGAGCCTGCAGCACCAAATGAATTCAAAAGCTCAAACTGCCAGCCCAAATTCATGGTCTGCTGGTCCCTCCCATCCCAGAGCTGTTCTCCCTGGCCACAACTTTGGCCTCTGACAGCCTCAAGCCAGAGCAACTGAATGTTGAAGAGGAGGTCACGGCCCTTGACCCTCAACAACATCCCATGCAAGCATTCCACTATAGAGAAGACTGGTACTTAAGCTCCTGGCCTTAACCTGGGACCAAGGTGACCTAACCTAGGAGGACTCTGAGCTGACCTTGCCCTTGGTGAAGTGGGCAGATCTTGAAATCTTGTGGGTTGACATTCCAGGTGTGAGAGTTAGACCCTTACCCTTGGGCAGAGTACTGCCTCCTTTCTTGAAGGGCAGTTTGGAATGATGATGGTTAGTTGGGGGTTCTGAGTCCAGATCCCCAGAATTAGCACCCCATTACTTTTGCTGGCACAGAGTAATAATTGAGAAGGTCAATGAAAGACTGGTCACAGGAAATAAAGTGGAAAAGGAGAATTAAAGATCACCCAAGGCCTGTCCCAATGGACATTAGAAATAATGATGCTCCTGGTTATAATCAGATGTTACTTCCAGTTGTCTTCAAGTGTACAGTAGAAATGAGTTGTCAAAACGATGACTTTACAAACACCGCATATAAACATCTAATGGGTTCTTTTTGTGTGGTCTTCAAAGAGTGGTCAGAGCTCCAGTATTTCTTATGGCATTCAGAACTCATTATCTTGAAAATATTTTCTATAAAACTGTAACTACAATCTGTATGTGGGAAGCTGACTCAGAGCCAAATTGTTCCTTTGGCAGTGATCTCGAGAGAACCACCTACTGCTGCAGAGTCAGCTCTTCTCACAATGTGTATCTGGTGGTTAAAAAAAAAAAAAAAAAAAAAAAACTCAGGGCCCTGAACACCCTTTCCAGCTACACCCACTTTCCAAAATTTCTTCTGGGAACATCCCACCTCTCAGAGTAATCAGGAAGTACTCTGAAGTCCCCAGAACACAAGGTGAGGACTGAAACACCCAATGCAGTGATGACAGTGTGAAGGAAAAGATGGGAGCATGGATCTGAAATTTACCAGCGCTGGACAGATCTGATTCTTTCCATTTAAGCAATAGCTTTTAAGTAATACTGTCTTTCAGTTTCCTCCCTTTCCTCTGCTCCTTCCCAAGGTGGCATCTGTCTATATCTAGGGATTAAATCCAGATCCACACACTCAGGTTCTTGGGCTAGTCTCAGGACTCCACGACAATGTGGCCATTTGGGGGACCAGCCCCTCCAACGGAACATGAGATGAGGAGCAAGGTATTGGCCTCTTCATCAACCAAAGACATTTTAGTGCTTTCCTGCCTTATGAGCTTCAGCGCACCAAAGTAAGTGATGCTCAACATACAGGGCAGAGTAATGGAAGCCTAGATGCTACACCAGTAATGGTGCTGGCTGACTCAGTAGTGCCAAACAAAAGGTACCGCAATACCCAACTGATTGCCTGGAATCCAAGGAAGTGAGTCTGGGCCAGGAAAATAGAAGATCAAATGAATGTAAACATTCATGAGCTCATTTGACCTGAATACTTAGAAAAGATATTAGTTTGGGTTTTTAAGGGTTTGAAGCTAGGCAATGTCTGATGGAGATAAAAGCCAATAACAAGTTATGTAAATATTCAGATTGCATTACCCTGACTTTTGCCTTACCCTTCTCGTTCTGTTGCCATGGTCAGCAGCTTTAAGAGAAGAGTTGTTCCCATCCTCTGCTTCACTAGTACCACTGACCCAGCCCCATCATCTGCTTTCTTAGGGTTGCTCCTTAGCACAGCTGTCTTCCACTCCAATTCCTAAGGTCTAGGACTTGGGACATGTTTTTGAGGGAGAAGGACCCAGCCTGTCTTATGCTCTTTATATATATTTTTTTTAATTCATTTTAAACTTTGAAGGTTTATCCAGATTAATGGCTACCATTTTTTGAGTTCTAACATTGTGCTAGCAATGTAATACATAATGCGATATTTGGAAGTAGGTAGTATTCCCCTACCTTTCTATAGTTGAGGACTGAGACACAGAGAGGTTAATCAGCTTGTTCTAATCCACAGCCAATAAAAGTGGCAAAATCAGAACATAAATTCAGGCATTCTGATTCCAGAGCTGTTTTTTTAGTCAGATAGGTAGGTAGATGATAGACAAATAGATAAATCCATAGATAGATACATAGATATACAAATGATACATAGATTCATAAATGATGCATACATACAAATGGATGGTGGAAGAATGGATAGATAGACAAACAGACAGACAGACAGACAAGAAGATAGATAGGCAGACATACACTGACATGATACCTGGAAATTGAAAGGAATCAATATTATAAGTAGACTTTTATACATTTATATGGAAAGGCACTTCAGAGAACATCTAGTATGGTAATTTTCAAACCGGACTAAATCCTTTCCAGGAAGCAGACTCGGGGTATCATATAGGATGAATGAGAAAAGAAGTGAGCAAGCCAGCAGGGCTCAGAATCCCTCTATGCCTGCTACAACCTGCTACAACCCGAAAAACTCTGAGTTTATCTGTTTTATGTACTGGGATGCCATATTAGATTTTTTTATAGAAAGAATACTGCTGCTGAAAATAATTTGAGAATTACTATTATCTATCCCAATGCTCTCATCAAAAATAAAAAAACTAAGGCCCAGCTTCGTCTGCATCACACAGCAAGGTTATTGCAAAGTTAAACCAAGCATTCAGTCTATTAACTCATTTGTAGAAAATATGGAACATGCAAAGGTGACTTTCAACATTTCCATCAAGAGTTATTGTTGAGAGAAATGACTCACTTTTTAGGGAGGAGGGGAAAGATAAAGAGTG